>PVHY01011918.1:0-46151 GCA_004024945.1 Uropsilus gracilis
CATCAACTTAACCAAACAACAATTTGCAGAAAAATGGGAGGAGTGACTGAAGGGGGGATACAGATGGGGGATATGGAGGGAGGAGGAAGGGGGATACAGAGAGGGATATGGAGGGAGGAGGAGGGATCAATTAATGCACAATTGTGACAAATCAATAAAATGAATAAAAAAAATAAAATAAAAAATAAAAATAAAAAGATTTCTCCTGTTTTAAATCATAGTCTTCAAACAGTGTTACCAGGTTGATGTACAATGGTTATTTTTTCTTCTCATTTACTAATATAGAGAAGTCACTGCCCTTTATTTGAAATGATCTGTACATTTTAATACTCAAGAATATGTACCGGAAATGAATTAAACAAGAGTTTAATAACAACAAACTCATTGATATCCTTTAAAGAAAAGGAAAAAAAGCATAAAAACTACATATATCTATATGTACTATATGTACTATATGTACTATATGTAGTTATTAATTTAGGGAAAATATTATCTTCAATCTATATGACCATGTAAATATACATGCATTATGTATCTAAATGTTGTCTGTAAACATGGTACAAATGATAGTAGAAAAATATACAGGGCACTCTGGTTCATAGGCAAGTTGGTATGTAAGTATGCTTATAAATGTCAGAGAAGTCAGACTTTTTCTTAAATATTTTAATTGACTTATGTTCTTATATCATTACAACATTTTAATACTCAAGAATATTTACCAGAAATGCGCCCAAGAGTTTAATAACAACAAACTCATATGATAGTTATGAAATACGATAAATTATCCAATAGAAGTTCTGTATATATATATAATATATATACATGTACACACATAGAAACATCTCAATGAGATTGATTTAACATATCTACAGTATAAAAATGATATCAATATTGCATATTTGTATTCATAACACACAGAATAAAAAGTTGTATGAAATCCATTTGAACATGCTAAAAGTTTCCCTCTGGGAAATTTCTGTGGTGACCCTTATCATTAAATACAAAATGAATATTGGCTATAATTGATGCACTAACTACCCATATCATCTGCTAACCTAAAAAAATTTCCCTAGTGATATTGTTTTAGTATCATACCAAATCTATTTCTACAGGTAAAGATTGTCTCATGAGGATTTTACAAAATATCCATGAAATTATCTGATGTCACCAGGCTGCCCAAATGTTAGACCTTTGGGTTTTACAATCTGATTATTTCCAATGTTTCTTTTTAGAATTAATGACAGATTTTTGCATCCATCTTGAGATATTTTAATTTCTCTATGGATTTGTTTTGTTGTTTCCTACAACAAAGGATTCTTGTCAAAGCAGTCTCTTCAGGATGAAAAACACATCAGATATTTGAAAGGGTGTGAAAAAGGAGAGAAAAGAAAAGGTAGGCTAAGTAAAATAAAGACAAGTCTTTATTAATCTCCTGGGCAAAGTTCATGGACCCAAAGTTCATAGGGTCCATGAACTCACATCTATGTTGAGAAGGGGCTGCTTTTTTAGGGGTGGGGACATGGTATGAGGGACAAGGTATGAGGATTTTATAGCCTGTTTTTTTTCTGCTGCTGTGGTGGGCAAGTTTGGTGGGTGAGGTCTATAGCAGTTTTGATTAAGCCAGAAGGTGACACCTGGTTGGGGGTCCTGTGGTGGAAATTCTGTTTAGCATCTTTAAGACTCCCCACAGATGGCCATGGCAACTCCAGATGTCTTCTAACCACCTTTAAATATTTTATTAAGAACTGAAACAATAACATTACATATACAAATTATTATATAAGAACTGAAGATGATTGTTTAATTTATCTCAGTAAGAAACTGTGCTGACATAAGCAGAATATGACTAAGAGATAGACTACTATAAGCATTTGGTTCTGTTGAGCAAATTTCCATAAACCATTACTGTGATGTTTACATACATATTACTTAAATGACAATTGGGCAACAATTAACCAGAAATATGGCAAACTATTCCAATAGAAGTTCTGTAATGAATATAATTGTTATATAATTTCTTTAGATATTCATAATATATGTATACTGATATCAAAATCAATTTGAATTTAATTGTCAGGACACAAATCTGATCTTTTATTAGTAGCTTTGTGGGACATTTTACATGACAGTTCCATTTGTAAATTAATTTAAATTTACAGAAATTATGTAAATACTGTTTTCACAATGGCCTTGATTGATTATAGTTTGAGGCACATGCAACAGCTTTGTATTAGTGAAATCAAGTAATGAAACAAGCAAATTGGGGTACTTAATTAAACTTACAAATGACAGCAGTGGCCCTTTAAATCCAGTCACTCATCAGGTGAGTCCCTGGACCAGCGAGCAATAGTAAGACCACACAATCTTAAAAAGAGGCAAAAAAACAAATTTATTCACTAAAACACAAAATAGGCAAAAGTCACTGAGGGTACAAGAGACCCCTTTGGTAGTCTTACCATAGCTCAGTCTTTTGTCCAGAAAGCTACATTATTGGTCCTTTAGCCATGTGCACCCACAAAACGGCAGCTGTCTCATCTTCAAGTCAAACAGCAGGAAATTCAAATCAAAGAAGCCAGAATGGCTTGTCAAGCCACCATCAAAAGTGGGAGATTCCAATTCAATTAAAGAATAAAGATAACTTCATTGATCCTCCTCCAAAAGGCACAGTCCAAACCACGAAGACTCACTCCGAAGAATAGCAGCAAAACCACTTCAGATTTCTCACAAGGACAGCAGAACTCCAAGTTCTCTTTGGATCTCTAGACAATTCCCAAACTTTGCATTTTCTAAGTTGAAATAAATTTCCAAGTACCAAGTTTCCAAGTCAGCTTACACAAGTCACAGGTTTTTCCAACATACTTTCTAGGCTCCTCATTGGCCCAGGCTAAGGATGGGGCCCCCAGCATGGCTTCCTTTTCTGTCCCACTGTTGTACATGGCAGTGGCAACTGTGAGGTCTCCAAACTCAGTTGCTCCAAAGTTCTCTCCTTTCTTCAGCTTCCTTTCATGTTCCCCAACCATGCTCCTTCCTATATTCCCTCTCGGTCCCTCTCAAGAACCTTGGTTTCCCTTCTCCAAGTCTCCACCCACCAGTGCATAATGGTGTAATCTTAATGCAACATTTCAAATTTGAGGTCACAGACTCCCAATTTCAGCACATCACCCCTATCATTAGCAAGTATCCTCACTTCAAGGGTGGATCTAACATTTCAGAGGATCTGATATGTTTATAGTTTTGGTTAGATATAATTGCACCAATGTCAATCAGAAAATTGTACATTGTATATTTATATTTTCAAAAATTGCCCGTTGGGGATTTATGAGAATACAAAGTTTTTAGGTATCAAAATGTTTTACAGAGTGGCATGATTTCAACATCTGTCTGGTTTCAACTATAGATGGTGGTTTATATGCCCCTCACTAGTTCTTCCACAATTGCATGAACATAATTGCTGGCATTATTGTAGAGGCCCATAAAAGCCTGAGAGAGGAGATTCTGTGCATTATTTTAGCAACATTAGCTTGAAATTCATCAAAAGGGGATTATTTACAACCTATGAATTGATAAATCTTACATACCAGAAGTTTCAGACTTCTCTGTGAGTTGGTGGTTTATCAGCATTTGGAATTAATTTGATGTGGCCAGCAAGTTTCATGAATTGCAAATCATATGTGTTGAAAGTCACACATGTAGTAACTTGATCTATCACAACTTCAGAGATGGTCCAAATAAATAAAATATATAATTCACTTATTCTTTAGTATTTTTAAAACTAAAATTATTTTCAATGTTTGGAAATTCATTACTAGCTCATAGATTGTTCTTTTTACATCTCAGAAACGCACTTCACATGAAGTACAAATCTAAGTTGACAACAAAATATCCCTAGTACAGTTTTTAGTATTTACTAGCTTGTATTTTAAAATGTGATATGAAACTCATGCACAACTATATTTTAACATCTTTTTTTGTACTTATGTTTTGCAAAATTTTTGAAATCCTGCTGAGGGTAAATATCACTAAAGGGTCTTAATTATAGCCTGGGACGGTGGCTCTGCCTGTAAGCTTCAGCCTATGAGTGGCTGGGCTAGGGATTGCAGTTTGAGTCCCGCTGGGAGCACGTAGTGAGACCTAGTTCCAAAAAAATATAGCTGGGTGTGGTGGCGCATGCTAGCTACCTGGGAAGCTGAGACTGGGGTAATCCTAGCTACCTGGGAAGCTGAGAATGGGGATTGCTTGGGGATTGCTTGAGTCTGTGGTACCCTGGGCAACATGAGTCTGTGGTTTCACAGGCAAAAATAGCGAGACCTAGTCTCAAAAAAAAAAAAAAAAGCCTTAATTATGTTATTTTGCACTATAGCTAGAATGAGAGTGATCTTATTTTAAGTTTACTAGGAATTATTAGCCTCTGGTAGCTTTAAAATCCCATTTTTAGAGCAAATTTTATGATTTGACCTCATAATCTAGTATGAAAAGCTTTGTATTTCTGTTGTGTGAATATGTGGAATAGAATTCTTAAGTGTTTTGACAAAATGTTTGTTTTGATAAGTCTGTCAAGTATAGGAAATGGATTGACATATCTCCAATTTTTCCCATATTTCTACTGTCCTTCATTATTAATAGTGCAATATTGAATAATTGTTTAAAGTGTGCATATCCTTTGCTGCTTACTGTTTGAGATTGCAAGTTATTTATTTAAATGCTCAGTCTATATTTTTTCTCAGCAGTAACATAGTGTAAGCCTCTGAAGGTTTTCATAAAGAGTAAGAAAAACATGTAAAGTATATAGAACAGTGATTGGCATGCTAATTAATAAGAATTAAATGTTAACTTTTCAGTTTCATTTTTCCTGTTTCTTTTTCTTCACTTATTCATTCAATAAAATACACTGAAATAACTGATACATGGTGTCAAAGATTTTTATTGCAGCAAAGATGAAATTTAATACTTAGAAATCTTTGTTAAAAGAGAAATCTGAGTATTATTATGCAGCAAAATTGCATGTATACTTGATATTAATTATTTTATTCTATCACTAAGTTCTTTTTTCCCCATTCTTTCTTTTTAATTTTATTTTACATCATTCTCTACCCCACCTTATCACCTGCACAATCCAACATCTTAATCTTGTGCCCCTCCCACCTCTGATTTTTCCCTTGTCATAACCCTTTCTTGCTCTGTGCTTCAATTCTGTTGAAAGCTAGTTTTTGTTTTTTCTTGTCCATTTCTTTGTTTTCTTTTTATCCCTCAAGTAAGTGAGACCATACAGTATTTCCCTTTTTCTTTATGGCTTATTTCTGCCATCATGAGTCCTTCTAGCTACATTCATGTTGCTGCAAATTAAATGTTAGCCCTTTTTGATTGATGTGTACATCATTGTGTACACATACCACAGTTTTCTGTACTATTTTTCTATTTGTCTATTTTGGTAGATGTGGGTTGCTTTCATATCCTGGCTTTAGTAAAGAGTGCTGCATAAACATCCGGGTACAGGTGTCTTTTTGGATTAGAGTTTTTGTAGCCGTTGGGTAGATTCCTAGAAATGGGATTGCTGGATGAAATGGTAGTTCCATTTTTGGTAGTTTTAGGGTCCTCTGCACAGCTTTTCATAGTGACTGAACTAGTTTGCATTCCCACCAGCAGCGTAAAATTGTCCCTTTCTCTCCACATCCACACCAGTGCTTGTTGTTACCCGTTTTTTTGATATGGGCCATTCACTGGTGTACGATGGTATCTCATTGTAGTTTTGATTTGCAATTTCCTGATTATTAGTGATGTTGAGCTTTTTTCATATGTCTATTCAACATTTGTATGTTCTATTTGGAGAACTCTCTTTTTGGATCGTCTCCCCATTTTTGATTGAACTTTTTCTCTTCTTTTTGTTAAGTGTTTGTATTCTTTGTGGATCTTTGTTATCAGGCACATGTGTAGGATGAAGATTTTTCCCAGTCAGCAGGTTTCTTTTTTTGTTTATTGTCTTTGTTGTTGTACAGAAGCTTTTTAATTTGATGTAGTCTCATCTGTTTATGTTTTCCTTTATTTTTTTAGCATCTATAGACGTGTCCTTAAAGAGCTTTCTGAGGTTTAAGTCTTAGAATGTTTTGCTCATATTTTCCTTTATGTATTTTATGGTTTCAGGCCTACCTCCAAGACTTTTACCCATTTTTATTTGATTTTTGTACATGTTGTGAGGGAATATTATAATTTCATTCTTTGCATACAGTGGTCCAGTTTTCCCAGAAAAACTTATAGAAGAGAATAACCTCATTCCATTCTATGGTGTACCACTTTCTTTTACCCTACGTCTGCCAAATTCTGTCTCCGAGAACTTAAGTCCTTTTCCAGAAATAGACATTAGCACTAGCTTCTTCTGTTTTGCATCAGTAGATTTTTAGAATCAATATTTCAGAAGAGATGCTCCCATTATTAGAATTGATATTGGTAGATATTTTATAAATAGTATAATTTCAGGGAATGTTGGCGGCCAGACGCAAGTACGAGAAATGAACCGACGAGAAGAGATGGCCCAGCCATAGCCGGGAGTCAAAGGGAAGTATGAACCATGAGACAACTTTATTAACAAAAGGAAGAGGTATTATAGAGACACAGGGCGAGGACCTGGTGAATTCCACAGAAGACAAGTAATCCTGAGAGACAACATTCTAAAGCAAAGAGTAATTAAGGGAGGGGTAGTGTAGGGGTGGTCTCTAATCTTGATAAGGAAAAGGCAGGGACACTAGAGCTACATCAGAAGGTCATTTCAGGCAGTCCCTAAGTTTTCTTAGGGACATTAACATTATCTCGTTTGGAATGACTCTTCTGGTATGCAAATGCCACACAGCATGGGAAGGTACTACAAACATGATTCAAGGGTTTTTTTTCCTAATTTGCTTAAGTCTTGGTTAATTATCAGTTTTGTCTGTTGAATTTGTGAGAGTAAACTATAAATAATTGCAACTTTCAAAACGAATAGTTTACTTGTCTTTGAACAATAAGGCATGAATAAAATCAGCAATTTTGCAACATTTTAATGTATTCATAATTTCAATTTCATTTTCCAATTCCCTTTGATATGGAGTACTATGTGACTGAGCTATAGTACTGACAAATGGAAGGGTTTAAAGAGAATATGTAAAATAAAAAAGTCATAAAGATTAAACTGATGATGGTAATCAGTTCACTGAAAATTATCTAAAGAAACAAATTTCAGCCTCCATTAGCTTTAGTACATACAGACAGAGGAGATACAGGATGCTGACTTATTTTTCCTTTAGATAGTATATTAAAGACTACTGTTTGTTAGTTCACAGTATTTTCATGCACTGGAATATTTTACCTGCTTAACTTTGTTAGTTCAGGAATAAGAAACTCAAAACATCCATGTATGATAATAAACATTAGTAAGATTAGAAAAAAATGAATGAAGAGCAGTTGGGGATAATTATCTGTTCTGTCATGCCATCCACAAGATAGAGTATTAAGAGAAATTCACTATGATTAAATCAATACCATGAACAGACACATTTGGTTAATTCTGTCTTGTTTAATAATTTATTGTAAGGCATTAAACCCATTTGAGTTTGGTATTTGAATATTATTTTATGCAGAGAAAATCAGTGGATATTTTTGAGTTTTCTCCAGTTTTTGTTTTAACTTGTCATAATGCCAAAAACTTTATATTAATAACTAAAAGATGTTGACAATTGTTTGAGTGAAAGAATGGAGAATGAAAGAAAATCTACTTAAATACATTATTATAGCATGTTGAACAGGTAGACAACAAGTTTCTCAATATAAACTAATATACCAAATGCAAAATGCAAACGTAGTGTTCTGTGAATCACAACAATTTCAAATAATTTATAAAATTTTACGTCTAACTCTAAATTAATAAAAAGAAATTGTGTAGCTCAAATCCTTTCTTTCATATACATTAATATGATTGCAACTTGACTATTTAAAAAAACTTATTTGACAAAATCTAATATGCTTCTAAACAACATATGTGTTGTCAATTGCTATGCATCCTATTACCCCAATGCTGAAGTATTTAATTTACTCCAAGTTTTGTGGGTTACAATTTTGACTGTCCTTTGCTCAATTCTATGATTCTTCTGCTTCTTTTGGCCTGATATATTCATGCAGTTGCTTGCCTTCCTCTTGTACAGTATCATCATCATCTAAGATTGCCTCCTTCACATGTCCAGTGTTACAGGTAACATTAATGTGTAAGATGTATGTAAATTTACCGGTGTATATTATCTTGATTTGATACACACATTGCATGATTAGCATATTGAGTCGCTAACTCCTTATGCTTAGCTCAAAATTACTATTTATTTTTTCTGGTGAGAACATTTATATTTACTCTCCTAACTGGCATATATAATAAGTTACTGTCAACTACAGTATACTACTGTGCATTGTACCGAACTTAGTCATTTTCTAAATAGAATGATTTACTCTGACAAATATCTTTTACATTACTACCCTTACCTCAGCCACAAGTAACTATTATTCTCTTTCTAGGAGGTCTTTTTTGTGACAAAAAATATATTTTTTCGACAAATATATATGCACATATGTATATATATATATATATATATATATATATATTTCTCTTTTGACTTATTACCTTTGCACAATACCCACAGGTTATATCAATGTTGTTGTGAATGCAAAAATTTCTTATTTGTGATGCTTGAAAAAATAGTATGTCTCTGTTCTTAGTACCATGGTGATTCAGAGTTTCTCTCTAAATAGGGTTTCACTTCACAGATTCTACTTAGAATTTTTTTACATTACCTTCTCAATAGTCATGAAACAGTGAAGTAAGACCTCAAAATGATTCTTGAAATCTTAAAACATCAGCTCTGTGCTACTGTGTTAGGAAAAGTATCATAAAGGTCAGATTCAAGGTAGTGTGGGTATAATTATTGATAGCGAAAATGTCAAACTCCCATTTCAAAGAGTATGCATACAAAATCAGGATGAATCTATGGACATTTGTGCAATATATTACATCATGTATCACAAAAAAATAACATCAGATTGCACTTTAAATGGAAAATAAATTTCTATCCACCCATGTTAACAATAGTTATTAAAATATAATTATACCCACTAACACAACTTGTTAAATCACATAGTCAAATTACATAAAACTCTACTAAATGTAATTAAAATATAATTTCATATCATATCAATAGATGCAGAGAAAGAATTTGACAAAGTCCAGCATCCATTCATGATAACAGCCCTTGAAAAACTGGAGATTAAAGGAACACACCTCAACATAATAAAAGCCATCTATGACAAGCCTATGGCAAACATCCTAAATAGGGAAAAACAAAAATCATTCCTATTAAAATCTGGAACAAGGCAAGGATGCCCACTCTCCCCACTACTTTTAACATTGTACTGGAAGTTTTAGCTAGGACAATAAGGCAAGAGAAAGACATAAAAGGGATACAAATAGGAAAAGTAGAACTGAAGCTATCACTATATGCAGATGATATGATTCTCTATATAAAGAACCCAAAAAAATCCACAGAAAAACTACTTGAAATAATGAACCAGTTCAGTGAGGTAGCAGAATACAAAATCAACACACAGAAGTCAGTAGCTTTCCTATAAGCTAAAGGCCATTAGAAGAAGAAATCAGAATAACCATCCTTTTACAATTGCACCAAAAAAATATTAAATACTTGAGAATAAACCTAACAAAACACATGAAAGAACTATCCAAAGAAAACTTTAAAATGCTGCTAAAAAGAGATAGCAGAAGACATAAGGAAATGAAAAGACATTTCCTGCTCATGGATTGGAAGAGTTAATATCATCAAAATGGCCATGTTACCAAAAGAAATCTACAGACTCAATGCATTCCATATAAATATCTCAATGGGATTTTTTTTAAAAAGATAGAACAAAAATTACAGAAATTCATATGAAATAACAAAAGACCTCAATATCAAATAACCTCCTGACCATAAAAAAAGAAGAACAGCGGTATTACAATTCCAGATTTCAAACTATACTACAAAACCACAGTTATTAAAACAGCTTGGTATTGGTACAAAAACAGACAATCAGATAAATGGAACAGAATTGAATGCCCTAAAGTAAAACCATACATACATAGTCAACTAATCTTTGACAAAAGAATGAATCACTTACACTGGAAAAAATACAGCCTCTTCAATAAATTGTGCTGGGAAAACTGGTCCAAAACATGCAAAACAATGGACCAAGACAGCTCTCTTACACCGTACAAAAATCAACTCAAAATGAATAAGACACTTGAATGTAAAACTGAAACCATAAATATACATAGAGTAAAATATGGGCAAAACTCTCCATGAGTTACAATCCAGAAATTCATTTATGGATACAGCTATAGCAGGTAAAAAAAAAAAAGTGAAGGAAAATATAAACAGCTGGGACTACATCAAACTAAAAAACTCCTGTACAGCAAAAGAGACAACAGAGAAAACAAAGAGAAATCCAACTGATTGGGAAAAATATTTTGCCCTCCATACAAGTGATAAGGACCTGATAACAAAAATACACAAACAAAACACAAACTCACGCAACAAAAACAAAGTGAAAAGTCCAGTCAAAAAATGGGGAGAAGAATTAAAGACACTCTCCAAAGAGGAATTACAAATGGCCAACAGGCACATGAAAAATTGCTCAATGTCACTAGTAATAAGGGAAATACAAATCAAAACCACAATGAGATACCACCTTCCACCAGTAAGAATGACCCACATCCAAAGAATGGACAACAAGAATTGCTGGCGAGGATGTGGAGAGAAAGGAACACTACTACACTATTGGTGGGAATGTAAACTAGTCCAACCACTATGGAAAGCTGTGTGGAGGACCCTCAAGTTAATGAAAATGGAACTACCATTTGACCCAGCAATTGCTCTCTTGGGAATTTACCCAAAAGAGACCTCAATGTGGGTACAACAGGACACCTGTGCCCGGATGTTTACTGCAGCACAATTTATAATTGCAAGGTCATGGAAGCAGCCTAGATGCCCCAAAACAGATGACTGGATGGTATATATACACAATGGAATATTACTCATCAATTAAAAATGACAAATTCAACAAATTTATAACAACATGGATGTACTTAGAAGAAATCATATTGGCAGAAACAAGCCATAAAGAAAAAGACAGAAACCAAATGGTTTCACTAATATATGGGATATAGTGAAAAAATAAACAAAAGACTTGAGGAAAAGTCAAAACAAGCTAAGCAACAAAGTGAAGTGCACAACTTTGAGCAGAAGGGAAAAGGGGGGGGAGGGATGGGACGGGAGGTAAACCCCTGGAATTACAATGTGAAATTTACATATAAATAAATTAAAAAATTTTTAAAAGAATACATAAAATAATAAAAAAGATATTTAAGAAAAAAATCATAACTATCCTTGTAAAAAAATTAAATGAAATAAATAAAACCAAATATGACAAAAATTTGGCATGTGTGTATATAATGGCATTCAAAAATCAATAGGAATCTCAGTTCAAAAACTGTCATCATTCAAAATGGGGTAACAAATAAGAATGTGAGACACATCCACTAAAACCAGAACTAAAACTAAAATAGGATTTGATTTATGTCTACTTTTTATCTTCTTATTAAATATATTAGCTTATGTTCTATAAGGGAAGAAATCTGCACTGTCGCAATTAGAAATAAGTGGGTATAACTGTTGCTATTTACCATTGATCTAACTGTACAATCAAATGATCTTTAGAATGACATAAAGTTACTATAAACATCAGGCAAACATAGTCAAATGGTAGAGTATAAAATTAATATATAGAACAAATATCCTTTGTATGTTTCAGATGATAGATTTAATTTATATATTTGCAATCATGTATATATTATTGTGTGTGGTAAAATATACAAGGAAAATTAATTTTATAATATAAAAAAGTAATAGAATACTTACAAAAATTAACAAGACTGGTCTGTTTTCATAAGGAATAATACAAAGCATTACTAAAAATGACTCTACTACAATCGTACTTCATTAAAGTGGTGTCTGAAATTAGATTTTAGAGATCTGTGCTATTTTGACTCAGAATCTTAAAAAGTTGAGAATGCTTGAGTTACTGTTACAATGTAGTTGTGGTGTCTGTCTCTGGGTGAGCAATATTCACTCCAAGAATGTTTTTTTGAGTTTCCACCCACTCTTCTCACCCCCTCATGTGATACATCTGCCTGGGAACACCAAAAAGAAACAAAACTTGCATTTGAAAAACAGCAGGAATAGAGGCTCATTTGTTGTTGCACAAAGATTTATGTCAAGCAAATCAAAAGAATGCTAACCTCCTCTGGTGGACAGTAATGCCTCCATCTAAATTCTTCTATGGTTGGTCTCATACTTCCAAAGCTCTCACAGTCAGAATGCTCACAAAAGAATAACAATCTGACAACTGGGTGTGTCTAATGTCATTTATCTACAGAAAAGGCTAAACATTGTCCCAAACATCCTCTGATAAACAGTATACTTTGCCCTAATAGTTCTGTTGTTTGGTTTATTTTTCAAGGAAAATACTCTTTTTCCCAAGAAAGCAATGCTATTTTTATTTAGAAATGTCTACAGAAGTTACATTATGATCTGGTCATATAGATTTAATTAATTAACTGATGAATTGTCTCAATTTAAAAAAAATATTAATTTCATTTTCATAGATTTCAATCGTGTATTCAGTACTAGGAAAAAGAAGACCCATCTGGATCTCAGAATCAGGGTTTTAGCTTACTTCCATCATTATTTTCCATATATTGCCATTATGATATTCAATATCAAAATAACTTATATTATCAAGTACAAGAGCAAATATTTCAAAGCCAAGCTGACTAGACTGTATTTCTAAATATTCAACAATAGTGTGACCTCAGACAAATGACTTAAGTTTCTTAAAAAAAAAGGGGGGGAGGCAACTTTCTATCCTCAAGTGTATTCATTTATGAAAAAGATTAATAGGAAAATAAAACTAAAAAATGGCAGTATAACTTAACGGAGGTACATCTGAAGGAATCTGGCTAGTTAGCAACTAATAAGCTAAGCAGTAAGTTGTTTTTGATTATTGACACCATATTATTATGTCTTCTATCAAGTTGAGTTCCTAATAAATTGAATATTAGAAACCCCTCAATCGTCTGTTTCTTCTAAATTCAGTTTTGCCCATTTCTTGACATTTAACTAGCACTTCACAGTAGTCAATAAATTTGACATAGAGTTTACAGTTCCTTGAATTACCATGCTAACTGTGCTTCTAATTTGCTAGACAGAGGCCATGTCAATACTCCATATGCTTAGTTTTTCTAAAATGAAAACACCACAGCTATCAACTACAAGGTCAAAATAGAAGGTTGAGCATATGTTAAGAACTTCTTACTGTTCAAAACTTACTACTACTATTGGAATCTATTTCAAAGTACTTTAATAATAGTTGACTTTTGAGCAATGGAGGAGTTGGGGTAAGAACCTTATATAGTTAAAATTTTTCATATACAATTTGTACACTTGAAATTCCCTGTATAATATTGGATCTCCCCAAAACTTAAATAATAGTATCCTGTGGAATACAAGTGTGACCAATGGCAAAAACAATAAACACATATTTTATGTGTTTATAATAAGTATATACTTCATTCATATAATACAGTAAGTTAAAGAAAACCTTTGTTAAAACATCATAATAAAAATACATTTGCAGTACTGTACATCAATGATATCATAAGTTTTTATTTACAAGGTAAATCTGTGTAGAAATGGATCAGTTCAAAATCACATTTTTTAAAGTTAATTCCACATTTCTAAATGCAACGGTAAAAAGAGCATTATACAACTAGAACAAAGAGAATATCTGTAGCACTGGATGTAGAATAAAATAGCAAATCAGATGCTGTGAACACTTCAAAGACAGACATTAAAATCTGTAGTTTAAAATTCATTATTTCCATAAACAGATGTGTATGAGAGAAAGAGTGAGTGAGTGAAAGAGAGAGAGAGTATGTGTATACACACATATCTATGACTTTCAAAAGTTCAGGGAATTTTCTTTGAAGGAGGAAGACGATGGTTCATCAGTGGTTATCAAATTGCAGTCACAAAAGAATGAACATTAATAGTTATTTAGTTATTTATTTTTGTAAAGCAAAGCATTGTGTGTCAACCTAAAGCAGACAAAAACTCTGAAGTTGGACTCAGAAATATATTTTCCTAAGAATTCTGGTGATTCCAATACTAGTCAAAGTAAGCAGTTCAGAACAGCTTAAGGTCATTAAATAGACAACTAGTTTTTAAAAAAAAGAGGGAGGAGAATTCAAGGAATGAAAAATAAATAACTAAAATTAGTATGAGTTTTAAAATTCCAGCTCAGTATTTCCAGATGAAATAGGAAAAATGTGGCAAGAGGCTGGAGTGCAAGTTTATTATATATTATATGAATGTATACAAAAGGTTCAGACACTAGATAGGCCTCTTTTGCTTTACCACAATGTTAGATTAAATGTATATGTATGGATAAAAATGTTGATAGAAAAAATGTAGATAGAAAATGTAGATAAGAAGGGGAGGGTCTAGTAAAATATCAGCAGATGCAGAATATCTGAAACTGGATGCAAGAGACTCTAGAGTAATAAAATAATAAAATAAAGAGCAAAATAAAATGAAGATGTGTAATTTGCTTTCTCTGGATGAGGCAAAACAAAAGCAAAGACCTCAGAGGGCAAAATTGATTATCAACACACAAAATGGGAGCTTCAATCAAACTAAAATAGATAGGAAAATCTCTGAGTGAACTTTGTTTAATAATGGGTCAGTAAAAATTTCAAAGGGAGGGGCAGTTGTGGTACAATTTCCCCAACAGCTATTAGCTTCTATTTAAGGCAGCACTGGGCCTCCATTAACCTGATACTGCTGGATATAGGGTACACACACAGGCATCCAAAATGGAGGATGCATTGTGGGACAGCTACAGAGGTGAGGGCACAGAGTGAGGATTACAGGCTTAAATCAGAGTCTGAAAAGTTATGATCCAAGAGATCCAAAAATTATAAGCAAAATAATACCATATAGTAAAATACTAAGATACATAATAATAATGTTCTTGACAATTGACAATAGACAAAAAAAAGAGAGAGATAAAAATGTAACCTATAAGTGAACACTAAGACTACTAGCAGATTTTTCAACCAAAATATTATAAGCATGAAAGGAATGGAAAGAGATATTGGAATTACAGTAAGATTCTAGCTCAGAATCTATCTCTATCTAACAAGATTAATAATCAAGGTGAAAGAGTAGGGAACTTCACCAAAAAGTGAAAAACAGAATTTTTAAACACTGATACATTAGAAAAAAATTCTAATGGAATTAGTAGAAGGTAAAAGAACAATAATACTGAAGCAAAAGACACCTAAATTACTTTATATGCAGGAGGTAAGGGAAATTACCAGTGTGACCTACTAGCTGACTCTAGTAAGCCTAGATCAACCAGTGGGTCACAGAAATAGTCTATCATATGCTAACCTCAGTAAGGACCCATAGCAAATAATAATAGAGTATGTAAAGCAACAGAAGTACAACTTAAAAAACAATAAGATAAACCCCTCAAAGATAAAAAATAAAAAGAAATCAAAATTGAAATTAAAATGACTAAATGGTAACAAACATCCTTATAGCGTTAATTCAAAGAAAAATTGATTCTAGGTAAGCAAATACTCATTAGCCAAGAGGTGAAAAAAGCCTGCATCCATAGATAGGTAAATAAACTAAATAGGATAAAAATAAATGTTTAGAATGTATGACCAATTAGTGGAAGTAGAATGGAAGGGGGCAGGTGTGTGGCTAAATCAGGTAAAAAGGGTCAACTGTATGGTGAAGGGTAGAGTAGGACTTCTTTTAATATATACTATGTTTACACTAGGACTTCTTTTAATATATACTATGTTTACACTAGGACTTCTTTTAATATATATATTATATTTACTATGTTTACATTCCAACAGCAGTGTAGTAGTAAACATAGTATATATTAAAAGAAGTCCTAGTCTACCCTTCACCATACAGTTGACCCTTTTTACCTGATTTAGCCACACATCTGTCCCCTTCCATTTTACTTCCACTAATTCCAAGAGACCTCAATATGGGTACAAAGGGACACCTGTGCTCAGATGTTTACCGCAGCACAATTTATAATTGTAAGGATATGAAAACAACCTAAATGCCCCAAACGGATGACTTGATGAAAAAAATGTGGTATATATACACGATGGAATATTACTCATCAATTAAAAATGACAAATTTGATGGTTTCATAACAACGTGGATGTACTTAGAAGAAATCATATTAGCAGAAACAAGCCATAAAGAAAAAGACAGAAACCAAATGGTTTCACTAACATATGGGATATAGTGAAAAAAATAAACAAAAGCCTTGAGGAAAAGTCAAAACAGGCTAAGCACCAAACTGAAGCACACAACTTTGAGCAGGGGAGGAAGGGAGGGGAAGGGAGGGGAGGGGGGGCAAATCCTTGAGATTACAATGCTGTGAAATTTATATATAAATTTAAAAAAAAATTTTAAATAATAATATATACTATGTTGACTTTCGATTATGCATGCTTAAAAAAAACAATGTTGCCACAATAAAATAAAGGCAGGAAATTACTTTTTGATTAGAACAAATTTACATACATACACACTTAATGGCAACTAAATATATATTTCCACTATTGTGGGATATGTTTTAGATTATGCAAGAAAGATAAAATAAATGAACTCACACATTAAATAAAGAAATAGGCACAAAAATCATACAAACCAAGATGAAATCATGAAAAACATTATGGTCACTCCCAAGAATATAAGAATTCAAGCACAATATAAAAAATATTATAGAAAAAAATTTTAAAAGTACATTTAAACATATTTACAATTTAAAAGAAATTTATTCACATTACCAATGAATACAAATAAGGCATGAAATACACAGCAAAAAGTCACTTGCCCCAAATAATCAAGATCAAGGAAGCATATATCTCAACGATGCCTACATTTAAAGCATATTCTTTTTTTGCTCTAAGTTTATTATCTGCTCTCTCATTACATCTCTACAAAGCTATTATTACTAGCCCCATTTTTAAAAATGATAAAATGGAGTCAAAGGATGATATAACGGTAAATGCAACTTGAGATTTTGCAGACTTTTTTTTAATGTAGAGTTCCTAGTATTGATTTTACATCAATCACTAACAATCCCCCAAAGTGAGACACACTGTATTCTTAAAGCTGCTTTTATAATAAGCCAACCTGATAAGATCCAAGTGACAATTTTGATGCCAGAGTAATGCATAAAGGATGAAAGACTTTGCTGGCCCTTACCCTTCCCAAATATCCATGTTTCAATCAAGTGTCTGACATAAATTGTGATTAGTTCTCATTGTAATGAATAAAGCCCAAAAAAAGCAATATTGACAAATATGTGCTAAATGTAAATAATATAGGCAGATATTATATAATCCATTCTTAAGAGACAATTCCTATATTGAGGCAGGGCATTCTTTGCTCTCTCTCACTCCATATCTATATATTTATAACTTGAAGATTCCTAGATACATATTTAAAAAAAGATTCTGGTTGTACATCTCAGCATGAGCATTTCAGTTACACAAAAAGGATCTAGATTTTAAATGAATTTATTGTTTCCTTTTATTACTATTTTAAAATAAGATGATTGCTTTTACTATGTATGACTCATACTGTATATGGTTTTGCCTTATCAGAAACCTTAAGCAATCTCATGAACTGGGTTACTCTGCAACATCACAATATACCTCAAGAGTCCTAATAGGAGACTTTTTTTTTTTAATTTACTGCACATACAGATTAAAATCAGTTCTGCTATTTGTCAGATCAAGTAACTAATGTGATTTTAAATAAGCATAATTTCTGATCTATTTTTTTCTTTTTACCTTTATACTTTAAAGTACATATTCAATTCAAAATGACCTCAAAGACATAGGTATTTTGGATTTCTTGTGAGTTTTCACAGTGCATTCCTAACTTAATTTTCTCTCTCAGAATATTGTTCAAATGAAAAGAAGTTTAAGTTCAACAAAAAATCGGAGCTACTATCCCATAACTATTTTGTCACCAATTTTTGCAACTTTTCCCTTCATTTGATAAATCAGTTATTATCTTTCTTGATAGAAGACTGGAGATCAACAGAATAGGAAATAAGTTAAAGATGAGATAAACTTATTTTAAGTATTCATATTTTGAATTACAGTCTAGAATTAAATTTCTTCCAGGATAGGACATAAATATAAGATTGAGAGATAAAATAATTCTGTAATATTGGTGATCTAATCTTATCATCTAATTCATTTTCTGTTGTTAAGTTTTAATCAATTATCAAAAAATGAAGGTCCTGAAGTGTTACATTTGGTATCGTCACAAATATAAGACCAAAAACAAACCAACCAGCAAACAAGAACAAGACAAAACAGCCATTTGAAAACTATTGTCCTTTTGCCTTGTTTGAATAAAACATTTAAATCCTATGCCAGCAATTAATAGCAACAGTAGGCTAATGTCCAAATATTAATTAAAATCTATATGAACACTTTAAAGGCTTCCACCACTCACTCTGCATTTATTATAGGTCATTATGCTCATTAGCTTATAAACCTTCAAAAATGGTTGATATAGAGGTTATTTCTATTGTTACAGAGTAAGTAATATTCAAAGGATAAAGTACTTCCCCCAAGTTGGTAATGTTTTATTTTGATTTGTCTGTCACAACAAATCTCTATCCATTGCAATTACTTTACAATGACTTCATCTGTTACTTCTAGAAGGATAACATGGAATATTCAATAACTAATAAAAATTATCTCAGCTTTCCTATATCTTTTAAAACATGTAGTGGATTTTTTCTAGTTTGAGACTTTCCTCTGAAAGTCTCAATACACATCATTTTTTTATATTTATGTTATTCATGAAGAAATATGATTTGAATTAATAATCATCCATTTGGTTTAAGGAATATCTATTATTTGAATGTAGACAAATATCTGAATTATTCCAGAAATCACATATTAATATTTTTGTGAGCATAAGCTGAAATGCATGTTGGAAACATAATTAAGAAAAAAAATTATTCTAATATTTCATTTATTTATTTCATTATATGATTGGCTCTAGAAAAAAGTGGGATATAATTCTAAATCTTATTTGTGTCCTTCTTCACAATGAAGTTAAAACTAAGGGCCCTCACCCAAAATCACCTTCATTTCTGACTTCTCATTATGTTTCTCCCAATTCCTGTTTGTTTTCCTGGAAGCAAATTCTTACTAAATCAACTGATTTATTATTAAATCAAAGAATTCCCATCTAAAATTTGGTAACAGGGAACCCAACTTAGAACAAATAAACTTTTTCTCTATATCTCTAGAAGCTCAAGATCATTAACTGATTAGGTTTTGCATTATAATTATGTGCTATATTTATTAGTAGGGACAGCACATTAATGATAATATGGTTAAGTTAAAAGTAACAGGGAGTCAAAGATTCAAAAAATAATCAGAAGTTTCCCCTTTTTCTGCAGATAGACATGGGTAATTCTGAGTAGGCAAGGCTTTTTTTTGATTACCTGTGACAATATTCTTCTATGTTTATTTTTTTTTTAAAGCTTATACATTCTATTTAAACTGTCACAAAAGGCAAGAGAAAGGGCAGGAAAATTGCTCTCATTTGAAAGACATTTTTCATTGACTTAGAAGACCAAATTTGAACTATCAAAGAGAGAAGCTTTGTAATAAAAGATGGTGGAAAATCTAGGTAGTCATGTATGCAGTAAATACTGATAAGAAAAACAAGAAAATGAATATTGATTGTAATGGAGCAGTCTGCTACGTAAAAATAAAAGAACTTCACCTTTTAAGCATAAAATATACTATGAAAAGTGTTTTAAACTTTCTAAAAATACCAATAAAAATATCTGATTAGCTTTTCCGCTTGCTCCCCCTACCCCTGCAGCGCCGCTCCAGCTGCACCACGCTTGCTCCGAGCTCCCGACTCCTGCTAAGCTAGCGCCGCCATCGTCTCCCTCGAGCCACCATCATGATTATCTACCCGGACCTCATCAGCCATGATGAAATGTTCTCCGACAACTACAAGATCCGGGAGATCGCGGACCGGCTGTGCCTGGAGGTGGAGGGGAAGCTGGTAACATTGATGACTCGCTCATTGGTGGAAATGCCTCTGCTGAAGGCCCGGAGGGAGAAGGTAGCAAAAGCACAGTAGTCACTGGTGTTGATATTGTCATGAACCATCACTTGCAGGAAATCAGCTTCACAAAGGAAGCATACAAGAAGTACATCAAAGATTACATGAAATCAATTAAAGGCAAACTTGAAAAGCAGAGACCGGAAAGAGTAAAACCTTTTATAACAGGATCTGCAGAACAAATCAAGCACATCCTTGCTAATTTCAAAAACTACCATTTGGTGAAAATATGAATCCAGATGGTGTGGTTGCTCTGCTGGGCTACCGTGAGGGTGGTGTGACCCCATATATGATTTTCTTTAAGGATGGTTTAGAAATGGAAAAATGTTAACAAATTGGCAATTACTATGGATCTATCACCTTGTCATCATAACTCGCTGCTGCTTTTCATTCATACAACACCAGGACAGACAAATGGGACTGATGTCATCTTGAGCTCTTCACTTATTTTGACCTTGGTTTATTTGGATGGAGGCATTGTTTTTACGAAAAACATGTCTTGTAGGTTGTCTAAAAATAAAATGCATTTAAACTCAATTTGAGAGAAATCCTCTTAGTTTCCTACCTGTTTAAATCCATTTGGTAATAGTGTTCCTGGAGAAGCTAGAGCCTGGCTGTAGACCACTACTAGAAAGCAATAAGACTGTATTCAGATAACCTCTACAGACTACTGGGACTGGAGTATAAAAAACAAGAATCTGAAGTCTTAATTCTGAGTTGAAGTAAAGGGAAAGACTATCCTCATTAACAGTGCCAACATTTGAAGTGGATTTCTTAAACATTTCATCACCTACAAATGGAAGTAGTTAACTCTGGAAGAGATTACCTAAAGAATAAAAGAGACTAGTGCAGTTGGAAGCAAAAAAAAAAAAAAAAATCTGTTTATCAAGAGCTAACTACTTTTGTTGTGATTATGATTGAATAAGTCTAAAATGTCAAAATAATAAATTAGAATCAAATCTGAAGGACATAAAAATCTGCTCTACTTGCACATGACTTTTAAAGCTTTTATATGTTTCTTAGAATCCAAGTCATTATACCAAGTATCTGAATGAATATTTTCTCTCTATCATATATTCATTTTTTTATATTACTCTAAAGAGCTGTTTTTTTTAGTTTCCTTAATGTGTAGAATTTTTGGTCTCCTTTATGTAGCAATTTTGCAGAAAATTTCTCATAAATAAGTATTTTGAAGATATCAACTTGGGTATCTAATACTCATCAAGTCTGTTTAGAAATGTTGTCTGAGTAAATAACCATTTTACATAGAAAAACAATCTATCTAAGAAAAAATTTCTTTGGTGTAACAAATGTTCAACTTCACTCTGACTCTAAAGAGTCTCAGAGACTTTAACAATTCTCTCATTCAGATTTGCAGAATTTCTTTCTCATTTTTATAGCCTATTTAATAAAACATAGTTTAAATGTAAATGGTTACTTATTTCTTTAAGGATTTTAAACTCCATCAAGACAAGATTTAAAGTGGCAATCACATTTCATCACCATACAGTGCTTTCTTCTATACAAAAAGGTAATAATAAATATTGAATTAAAATATGGATGCATACGTGGGCTGATGGATGAATACTGGTAGTTTGCCTCATTTAGTGATCCAAAATCATAGAGGAGATAGTTTCATTCCACAAACTATGGAATTCCAATTTTCAGAAATCTACATTGCAAGCCTAGATTTACTGCCCAGAAAATACTAAAAATTTATATTCCTTTTGTGTGCAAAAAGCAAAGGTAATTTTAAAAGTAGAACATATTTCTCTAAAAACCAGAATACTCTTATGTAGCATGCTGCCTGTGTGTTACTCAAAATTATAATCAAATAGAACATATTTCTCTAAAAACCAGAATACTCTTATGTAGCATGCTGCCTGTGTGTTACTCAAAATTATAATCATATAAGTATATTATTCATTAATGTAAGCATATAGTCATCACATTCTATCCATGATATAATAGAGAATTTACTAATGATATTTGAATAAACAAATGATGAAAAAAAATAAAGTTTGAATGAGTGAAATTCTTAATATATGATAAAACCACAGAATGTTTACTGGTAGCATGGAAAATGATGTTGAACAATTAGTGATTACACTCTGGACATTATTCTATATTCAGAAGAATATTTTCTCTGGCAAAATAAAATATATACCAGTTTCCTACTAAGAGAGCTCAGCTTGAGTTTTTCAGATGAAGACACGATGTGTAGTAGGTATAGTAGACTTAAAGTTAGAATAGTAAATGACATCAAATATCTGATGGATTAAGTTATCATAAGAAATTGAGAATTTGGTAGGGATTCATGTGGAAACAGAATATTCAGATAAGCTACAACTCCAAAATTATAAAACAGAATTGATTAGTGCCAGTAAGAGATGTGAAACCATCATGAAATCTCTCAAGCACTGAAACATCTTGACATATATTTGTAGGTCTCTACTATGTTGCATTTGCAATGTTTATAGTTTCATATATTGCAATATCTAACTTCCCCACTTATAAAGAGTAAAATTATTTTTTCCACCTTTTACCTTTAACAATATGTCCCACATTCATTAACAAACTGACTGATAATATTCTCTGGTAGTATGAAAGAGTTAGTTACAGTCCTCTTGTCTCTTTATAGGAAAACAAATCCTCCACTGTTTCACAATTTATTAAGCATATAAAGCATATAAATTTATTAAGCATTATAAATTTTTTGAAATAAATATAATATTATTGATAGAATATAAATTCAACAAATATGTAATATGCACCTCTGGTGCTCCTGAACCATTGCATTGTATTCCAAATAGACGAGTCTCATTTATCAAAACCAGTCAATTTATAAAGTGTTACTTTAGCTTGTTTCATTACCTAAAAGATTAAGAATTTAAGAGTGACTATAAGTTAAGAAACAGAAAGAACTAAACTAAAATACTCTACCCCAAAATTACTTAGAATATCATGAAATAGACATAACCATTAATAATTTCAAATTTTGTTTGAATAGATGGAGTATAATTCTTTGGAAACATAATTATCTGATATTGTGACCACAACAAAGAAAAAAAATCAATCAATATACTTCTTATGTTTTATAATTTATGAAAGGATAATTATGATCATAACTTTAGATTATTTAAGCATGTTTTATTGCAGTGAATGATTTAGAAATTTGTAAAATATGAACATTAGAAAATTAAGTAGTCCTTGCAATTCAGCATCAAGGAAAGAAAACTTTATCTCTAAAATTAGTGTCTGTTTGGTAGTTTTCAGTACATTTAAAAAGCAAAGCATAGTCAATTGAGGGCTGCACCATATTTGGTTTGATTCTGTAATGACACAATCCTTTAATAAGCAAACTCAAAATGACTGAAAGTATGTGTTTTAAAGATACTTGTATTTTGGGTTATTCTTGATATGATACAATGTAACTTATGATGAATACAAATGTGATCAGAGATGTGTAATGGCGATTCAATCATAGTCACCCATGGTGAGAAGAAATTTCATGTTGTGAGAATCTAAAGGCATTGCTTGTCTTCCTCTTAAAATGAAAATCTGCTAGCTGAAATGAGAAAGGGCTGTTACAGGCATGCCTTAATTCACAGAATAATGACTATGCTTTTATGGCAGAAATTCAAGTGAGATGAGGAACTGAGAGAATACTCAGTGGGAAGTAACTGTACTTCCTAGAGCTGATGAACTTTGAAACTGAGGTAAGTTGAGGAAAAATTGGAAATCAGGCATCCTGCTGCATCTGTAGCAAGCATTCACACTGATATGTAATAGATATTGATGCCTGCCCACAGAGATGAGTGATTGAAGAAAAAGGGGACATTTTTTTCAGTCCTTGATTCCGTATTATTCTTCTCATGAGTACTGCTTGAAAGCTCATAAAATGATATAAGAATACCATCACTTCTGAAATGTATCTAATTGGATAAATGGCATCAGGTTATGGTTCCCTCTGATAGGTAGGTATTGCATTTTTGTTGTACTTTTGTTTAAGGAATCTTTATAATGCTCAGTGAATTTTTTTTTGAAAGACAATGATAATAATGCTTTTATCTTCATTCCTTTAGTGATCTATTGTCACTATAAGGATGGTATGAAACCTATCATATGCCATTAGCAGTGGAAAGCTATAGAATAACACCTACCTAATAAAAGAAAAGAAAGCCTTTGTTTGTTTTATAACATTTTTCTAGTACTGAGTTACTCCAGAGAAAAACATAACTTTAATGAATCACCTAATTTTACTCAAGTGTGTATGATGCAACGTTTATACATATTTAATTATTCTCTATGATAATCTAGTGATAACCAAGCACAAAGTAGTATGTAATAAAAAATTCAGACAGGTTTTCCACTTATTCCTCAACTGTTTAACAAGAAAATCCTGTATCTAAATTTTTAGTTACAAAATATGAGTTTTCCAATATAAATACAAAGAATATACTATAATATAGAATAAAATTATATAACAAAATTAGGCAGAATATTCTATACTGTATATTCTTATACCTCTGAATTTTTTAAATATTTTTTATTTTTTACTTTTTTTTACATATTTGTGCTTATTTGTGTGTGCCTCTGGAATTCCTTATTATTTTGCATGGATATGTAAGATTTTTGTAATTTTGGATTTGATATTGCTAAATTAAATATATGGTGAATAAAGGAAGGTGCATAATTATTAATTTTGTTTCAATTTAAAATAGGACAATTTAATAACTTGAAATGTGAGGGTTTGATTTCACAATTTAGTAGATAGTTAAGTAAAAACATGTAATTTACATGAGATAATATCCTATTTTAAATTAAATACAACAGCAAACAATGTCAATATTTACAATACCTTCAAACTGATTTCATTGCAGTCAGCAGCAAATATATATATATATATAATAGATTAGATTATTTTATTTTCATTTTAAAAGTTGTAAGTAAGACCAAAGTTTCACAATCTGAGGAAATAATGGGGGGGGGGGGGTGGAACTGATGTGTGTATCACACAACCCCACCATGAACACCCAGAAAGTGCTTGGTTTTTCCATTTACTTATAGCTGGTGAACAAGTGGACCCAAAGGCACAAAATTTCTAAAAATCAGAAGGATTTCAGAAGACAGACAGGTCCCTGATCAAAGGAGACCCTGAATTTCTTATTCCTACTAGACCACCTGTCCCCAACCCATGAGCATATTATCAATGATTGTGCATTCAGAAATTGGGGGGGGGGGTGGCTGAGAAAATTGAATTGTTACCTGAGGGCAGAGTATTCTTTTTTTGCTGTAATAGTACAACTCATACAAATGTTTCTGCACATGCCTTTTTAAAAGAAATCTACTATTATACATTGATTGCAACGGACACCATTTTCCAACAATACTCTAACACACTCACCTTGCAGGTGACTTATGTATGATTTGGAGTTGTGATATAGAATACAAATAAAAAACTCAATCAAATAATAATATTTCAAAAGTATAATCTATTAAAAATAAACTAAAAGTAAAAAATAGATTTTCTTGTACTTGTTTCATAATTTGCCAAAAATTTTAACCAACATTGCTCAAATATATATATATATATGTAAATTGATAGGTAAGAGAGTATATAAAAATAGAAATTTTCAGAATTTTCAGTTTAACCCAAGTAATTAGTCAAATATTTTCTTTTACTTTCCCAACAATAAAATAGAAAATATACATATGTATATTTGACTAATTTTAGACATGAAATAAAAACTATATACAGGATTATAGCTATTTAATTAGATTTAGTACAGGAATTTGAAGGTCTTGGTTTAACAGTTTTTTTTTAACAAATCTTATAACTACTTATTCAACTCAACAAACTTTTCAATTAATTACAAATATGTTACTACTAATAGCTGTATATCTATAAATTAAATATTTATTACTGGAAAAAAATGAAAATTTGTGCCAGTCACACCTGCAGGAGTTTGTGTGTAAATGGGACCATAGATACACATCATTGCTTTCTCTTTAATACCAAAATGTTATAGGCAAGTTTAAAAGCAAGCTTAAATAAAATGAATCACGAACATGTCTTCTATAATATACTACAAAATAGCTACATGTGAAGTGACTTTATATGGAGATATCCTACAAGGAAGTGATGATAACACACACCACCACACTTAAAAAATTTATTAGGTTCTATTTCCGTGTCAAATATTATTGCCAAACCTCAACCATATCAAACTTATATATTTATAATAATTATTCAAGGTAGGTACAATTATAAGTTTTTTCCTATGAATGAGGAAACTGAGTCTGAGAAGTTTTGAGTCTTGTACAAGATTGCAGGGAATATAAACCAAAACTTCAAAATAAATCAAGATAGCCTTTTCTCCAACCTATGTTGTTCAAGCTGCAATACTTATAGTCACATCTACATGGGTACAGATATGTGGATATGTACCAATATACACATAAATGTCTGTACATTCATACATGTATATGCATCTCTCTATGTTTATAGATTATATCTATTTATAAAATGTATATTATATATAGGTAGAGAGAGCGAGAGATTGAGATCCCATTTACACACAAACTCTTGCAAGTATGACTTGCACAGAGTTTCTGAAAAGAATGGCAAGATAAATATTAAATCTCTAATTGTGGATAGGAAGGGCAGCTTAGTAAATGCTGCTTTTGTATAATTGTTTCTCTCCATCAACTGGTATCTTATTGAAATTAAACATTTGATAAATATTTGTTACTGACTTACTGAGTTTTTTGGGAACTTGCCTTGGATAAATGGATGCATTTGGTAGAAATATAGTAACATTTTACTTTATGTTTTTAATATATGTTGTGTTCTTGAAACTGAAGCTATAATAAAGTACATCTTGCTTAATTTTAGACAATAATAACAGATTTTGAACCTATCTCTAAAAACAAGCAAATTATATTTTCCTAAATGTTTTAAGTTTATACCACCTTATTGTATAAGTTTTTCAGATCATTAGGAATATACTTAAAAGCTCTATTTTGTACTAAGTAAATGGGTTACTAAATTTAGAAAATAATTCATTCAAAACTACTTAGTATATGAGTTTATACACTGTTTGACAGATGTTGAAATGTTTTCTGGAGTTTTTTACTCCCTGGGCACCTTTTAAGTCCAGATGCAGCAGTGCATGCATCTGGAAATCACAGTACCAAATTATAATATATAAATTTCTCAGCTGGAAGTTGAAACAATTTCTAATTCTAAAAGCAAATGCTTTTAAGTTAGATTTGCTACAGAGTTTACTTAGAATGAAATAATTAAGTGAATATGATATTTTGTTAAGTACATGCCTTTGTTATACTTGCTCGGGTTTTAATAACTGATCTTGTTATACTTTCTTCCTGACCTGTATATTAATTGATATACTGAAGAGTTATGTAATGATTAGCTACTTTAGGATATGTTGCCTTTGATTTTACCAAAATGAATAAAATTTAATAATTTAGATGCTGCTTAATGTTTTTATGAAACATTCATTTTATATCAATACTATGTCAAAATTGATTATGAGATTAATAGAACTTGTCAAAGCTGTTTGAATAGTGACTGTTAGGAAAATAATGACAGATGCTAAAGAATATTTTACATTTTATCATTTAAAATGTATTCTGTTCTCCTATGATGTATCATATTTTATAATATAAAGAAAACATAAAGCTCCTACAACATAAGCTTTCTCCAGAAATTAAATCCCAGACATATTTAATGATGACATTGAGATAAAATAACACTCTTAAAGTCATGCATTTCTAAATTTGAATGTTATCACATTGTAAATTAAATGACAAAAATGTAAGCTGTCACTAAATTGCCTGATCTATAACTTAATAGAAATGTGTCTATAAATGAATTAACTTCCTTAAGTGTTCCCTGATGTACTTGAAGATGTTCTCTCTTATAAGTCAATGCCAGGATCAACTAAGAGACATTTTTAATTAATTCTTGCTATAGTTAAGTCATTAAACTAATACAGAAATTTGTGTAAACTTATGAAGTGAAATGACTTTTTATAAAGTTGCAACTTAATTTTGTATCTGATAAATTACATTTCTTATCTCTTGTAGTGGATGTATAAATAGGCAAGAATTTGAATTAGTAGAGTTGGAAGGCAGTACTTTCACTAGGATAATTTTGGAAAGTAAAATCAAGAGAATGAAATATGAATAGACAGATCCAGAATGATGATATACTAGAACACTAATGCCATAGTCGTTAAAAGGATCAATTGTGAATTGATGGAAAAGAGAATAATTCAATTATCTTTCTATGGATTTATAAAGTATAGATACCCTCTACATTTGCATAGAAGAGTCTAAGTAGTTCATTGGATATATGGACATGAGTCTGGAGTTCAGTGGAGGTATTAGCAGCTATAAACTTATTTTCATTAGGATATGTTAGAAACAACTTGATTTAAATTTATATTTGTTTTTTAAATATCATGATAGGTAAATTAATGCTTTAATTCTGGCATTTCTGCACAACAGCAGAGAAAGTACCATAAAAAAAGAAACAAAATAATTCTCTAGGTCAGTTTCTTTAATGGTACAATTTATCAGGCTTACTAAAATGTTAACCTGTGGAAAGAACTGGAGTTGACACAGCAATATTTCATATACATTAGTCTTTGGAAAATGCCTAATTTAAAAGTAAGATATTTTTATTATGGTTGATTAAACTATTTAAACAATCTGTGTTGTTACATGGTGCTTTTCTATAGATAATCTAAAATAAGCAGAGAAAATGTGCACTTTAAAAGGTAAATATATAGTTTTCCTTTGATAAATAAGTGTACACACTTTTATTGTTTAAATACAAATAATTGTTGCAGTTTTTAAGCTAAGCTTATTGTGATTAAATGTGAGCATTTCAAACAAAAGTTGGTCACTTTTCAACAATTCCATATTGATTTGCATTATTCCCATACACAAAGTAGGAACGATTTCTTTGGTCTATTTTCAATTATGTTTTACTATTAATTATGACACATCTTAATACACATTTATTGGGCCTATGGAGTTATTCAAAGAATCATGAAATGTTTACTTGTAACTACTTTTAGCTTCATTGGTTATCATTATGCTGAACAATGCAATATTTTGCCATTACTATTTCAAATTATTTGACTCAAGTCATGCTTCTATAATCATTAATCTGACTAAATGTTTGATAACAACTAGAATTGCCCATTCCATTCTATCTTTTCATATCAATGGTTATGTTAAAACAATTTTTAAAAAGAACTCTAAGTCTCTGTGATTGGTGTTATTTGCCATCATATTTATTGTTGCACATTTATTTAGAGGATATTTTGTTGCTATTTGTTTCAATCATATGATGACTCCTCCCTCACTTTCAGTCTAAATAATATCCACCTGCTCCTGGACTATAAATCTCATGATTTTTATAATCTTAAATACAACATAGAAATAAAAATCTGTGCAGTGTTACTGTGATTTTTCTCACTGCATTGTATTGCCAAATTCTAATCCATGTTCCTGAAGATTTTGTAGTTATATGTATTTATGGAGGCAAGCAATATAAAATGTCTTTGTGTGGGATGAGTCAGTCCAAGGAGTGTGACTAGAAACAGCATATTAGCATTGCTTGACAATGCAACTTATTATTCAAGCACTGAAAGTTACAAGATACTGTGTTTGAGTCAATGGGAAAGAAGAATAAGAGGAAAAACATCAGTACAAACTATAACAACCAGAAAATTGGATGAAAAGAATGAAGTCAAAGTTCTAGAAGGAATACTAAATATAAGCATTGCCTGCTGCACTACTTATCAGCTGCACACAGGCCAAGTTCCTCAGGGAAATCCAATTTGTTTAGAGGAAATGACCAAAGAGATAGTGCCTAGTAAATGATCCAATGTGCCCCAAAACAAATTAGAGTGGAGAAGTGCTTTCTATGATTTGAAATGTTTTCCATGAGGCTTTGTCATTAATCGAAATCATCTACTTTAACATGGCAGAAAATCTCTAATTCAATCAGTTACTATTATAGGTCAGATTTCCTAAAATTGCATAATGGGGAAAACTATTGTTCAATAAAATAGTGAATTTGCATTTTTTAAGTACAGAACTCTTTAAAACCCATTTTAACAATTTATTCTAAAATGTTTGAAAAAAGTCTTGATTATTTAAAACAATCCATCTTTAAATAGGAAACATTAAAAAAAAGTTTGACAAGAGGTATTCCAAATGAAGATTTAAAATATGAAGTGTTCCTTATGGACTTTATAATAGTATTATCCTATAAATAAAGGTTCTGTCAATAAACATATGGCAAAAATCTTTGAAGGAGTTACAAAGTTGAAGATACAGGGAACTTTCTCTTAATAATCTAGAATGTAAATAAAAGTGTATGACACACACAAGAAAAATGCAAGGCTAAAGAAAATGGTTTGTATCAAAGTAATTTTTTAGATAGTACACTCGTTTTCAAAGTTGGGCCAGGAATCAAAATTTCTAAATTTCAACGGATATATATAATGCCGAGTTAGTGTAAGCAATGGGCTCTTGGAAAATATGGTCATATGTATGTTCTATAAGCCTTTGTCTCTAATGTTATCAATTCTGAACAAGTTAAGAGACTGTGGTGACTTGTATCAGAGGAGGTAGGATTCTGTGCCTTCAAATCACATACAGTATTTATAAACCAACATTATTTTGAATAAAATAAAATCACTTCTATTTGTTTACATCCTGTTTACCCAATAGTTTAGGATAAGATTAAACTGCATTCATATTTTTAAAATGTGAGCTTTCTAGGAAGCTGTTAAGGATTCACCCTCAGATCTTCAAATGATACTTCAAATAAATATGAGTAGATGTTTATATGCACATATAGTTAATTATTGCTAAATATTTTTAAATAGCAGAAAGGATTTAATGTAAAATAACACCTATCTCTCTAACCACTTCAAATTTTTTGCAATGCATTGCATTGAAATTATTTTTCCATCATGGTATATAAAGAGAAATTTAGTGGCATTGCACACTCCAACATTTGAAATGAGGCTGTAAGTAGAAATATAGATGAAAGAACCGTGAAAAATTATGTAAATGCCATAAAGAGAAATTTATTGTAAGAATATTAGTTCATACACATTAGAAAAGATATTTTGAGGATACTTAGTACATTTTCCATCAAGCTGAAAATTATTCCATTTGAGTATAAGAATAACATATAGTTGAAATATAGTTAAGCTAATATAATATTTTACACAACATTAAGCTTCAAAATGCTTTCAAAATTTTTGATGTTATAGTACTCAAATAACTGATAAAATTAATTTATATTGTGCACATAGTCAGCTAATAACCATGGATTCACTGCTCAGGCATTTACACAGTGAATATAGAAATATAGTAAAGGAAAGTTGCTGTCATTTGCCTGTAAGTATATGACGGCTCAATTGAGAACCCACAGTACAATTTCTCTTGATTTGTTCAGAATTGATAACATCAGATAAAGTTTTATACCATATTATAGACCTTTTTTTCCAAGGGCCCAATCATATTAACACAGCACCATTTGGTAGATCCATGTGAAGTTGGGCAAAAGGGCAGAAGACTCCAACAAGTCACATTTAAAATGTGGTTTCTGCACCTGGGTTCCCTCAGATTTGTGCCACACTCACATAGCAGTTGCCAGTCTAATGCAGTTTGACAGCAAAGTTTATTAACAAGGGAATATTAACAAGAAAAAAACAAAAAGTCCTTAATGCCACAAGTGGCCAATTTTCTTACCCCAATCACCATTTAGTCCAAAAGTCCTAAACACATGTCCAAGATGGTGCATTTGCCCTTCCAAACCTGAGAGGTAGGCCCTCTGCCAAGTCCAGTCTTTTTCCAGAGTCTTCTCTTTGCTTCTTCTCCAGTGCTCTGAGCTGCTCAGCTTTTTCAAGGCTCTTCAAACTTTTTCCACAATTGCTGCTGCACAAATCAGCTTTCCAAATCCCTGGTCATCTGCAGCTAACAGCTCATTATGTCACCTTGCTGCAATACCACACTCTCTACACTGGTCACTCTTTCACTGACCACCATGGCTCCTTGCTACCCCCAGCCTACTCTTAGGGGGGGAGGGGGCTTCTGCCCAATCTGGTTAATCATGTTACTCTTTACCCAACTGCCATTCTCATGTCTCTCTTCTTCTCAAAAGCTTCTCTCTCTCTTTATAGTCTCTGTTCCTTTTCTTTCTTTCATTTTTTTCTCCTAAAAGTCAAAGTCTCCAATTTCCCTCTACACACTCTCTAGGTGATATATTTTCCCTGGAATTTACAAGAAAGTAAAAGTATCCTTCCTATTTACACCTCTTTTACCTCTGTGTTTTTTGGACACAGCTAAAAGCATCAGTGCCTAAATTGTAATACTGTCCATATTGGGTTCCCGGCTTTTACAGGTGTCTGGAAATTTGAAGATTTTGATTCCTGGCTCAAGTTTGAAAAGTAGCGTACTATCTAAAAAAGTTATTTTGATACAAAATATTTTCTTAAATCTTGTTGTTTCCCTTGTATTATTACACATCTTTATATAAATTCAAAATTATTAGGATAAAGGTCCCTCTACCTTCTTCAACTTGGTACTCCTTTATAGAGTTTTACCACATCAACCTTAAGACCATCAGAAGAGCCTTTCTTTTAGGGTAACTCTATTCTAAAGTTCATAATAAACACTTCCAGTTTTAAATCTTCATAGGATATCTTTTGCCAAGCAATCATTTTTAGATGGATTTTAGAGATGGATTAAAGATGAGTTACTTTATATAATCTAGAATATATTTTCTAATATTATAATAAACATTAAAATGGGTTTTAAAGAGTTCTGTACCTAAAAAAATGCAAATTAACTCTTTCATTGGTCCTTTTCTCCACTATATACTTTTAAGTATTTTCCTTTATGTTAGCCTATCTTTGTTTCTCTAGCACCCTCTGCTGTTTAATCCCATAGCATTACTTGCTTTCAACCTGATAAATCAATATGGGTTAGTATTTTAAATCAGAGCCTTCTGCTATTCTTTTGTTTTTCCTACCTTTTTCTTTTATATATAGTTTACTCTAACTGAAGAACCTGCTTTCAGTCTCTTGGTTCATCTTTAAACCAATAGGAGAATGCTTTGCTGTGAAAATTAAAAACTACCATACTCTCTACTCCAGATGGAATGTTTATGGAACACCCTAGGGTGAGGGGAAAAAAGGCATCTGAATCAGTTATTTTGTTTTTCCTGAAATAAAAGGAGAAATGGAAGAGGTGTCAGATCCACACTGTGATGGAAAAATATCCTGAACATAAACAAATTGGTGTACCATTTTGGACCCTGGAGTATAGTGAAACCAGTTTCATTTGGTATATGAACCTTTTTTTTTTCATTTTAAGGTCCTGTTTAGACAACAAGAAACAACCATGTATAAAATAATATCCATCATGCAATCAATTAGAAAGTGTTAAGATAGTTTTAAAATAATTAGAAAATGAGGGTTAACTAAAGACAGAAGCCACTTTGTAATATTCCTATGCATACAAAAAAAAGTGAATTTGGTCAAGGTAGTCACTATTCAACCACCTTATGAATTTTTACAAGAACATAGGGAAATGAATTAATTTGCAGTTCCTAAACCTGCAAGTTTTCTAATTTTGTTACCATCTCTGCCATTAATCTTTGTAGTTGATCTATACTCTTTCTTTTTTCCCCCATATTTCTCTTATAGACGACTAAAGTCTTGTTGGCTTTTGTTTATAAAGGACTGTAGCATTTATGCAGAGGATTCCTCAAGGTTTCAGGACTCTTGGTTTTGCTAGTAATTTATTGGGGAATTGTCCCACCAGCCAGATCTATGAATTATTTACTCTGTGGATGATTTACTGGTGCCCTGAAAATCTAAATAGCAATCCAAAACTGACACTTGAACTTGACAACAATTCGCTGTTTCAGGGGGGCATAAGCCCTCACTATACAAATTGCAGTATTGCCAAGTGAAGTAAAATATTTATGACATCTGCTGTCAACTGAAGGCAGCAAAGTGTTACAATCTGGGAGTCAGTTAATTCTGCAAATGAGATGAATGACCAACTAAAACCCAAATAAACAACAAAAAAGTAAAAAGCAAACACACACACACAATGAGTTTAGGCAAGTCTAACATCTTGTAGACAATGGACCTCAACTTTTACAAAAGCAGCAATTGCATAATTCTAGACCCTGTGGGATAATGCCTAGAACCAGGAAAAATCAATCTCTCTCTCTCTCTCTCTCTCTCTCTCTCTCTCTCTCTCGCTCTCTCGCTCTCTCGCTCTCTCGCTCTCTCGCTCTCTCTCTTCCTCTCCCTCTCCTTCCCTCTCACTTGCTCCCTTGCTCTCTCAACTTAGGAAATCCCTGATTTCACCTGATTTCAAAGTCTTTCCACTGATTTGTCAAGAAAATAAAGGAGCCATTAGTGAAATTATAAGTCGAATTTGGGAGCAGACTAAGAGTAATAATTTGACCCACTGGGAATGCACAGATGATAACTCAGCAAGTATCAGGCACCCTTTCACAAAAACCTGAAGTCCAACCTCGAATTACTTGATGAGTAGCTCTCTCACCAGTGTTAGGACTCAGCATTTGTTAGACGAAAGATGAAAGAGCACTGTTTTCTAATCCTACATAGACTTAGAAGATGCTATTCCTTAAATTTTGTCACTTTATCAGAACCAGATCAAACAGATGATAACAACTATACAAAGATATAGCCACTAGTTCCTGACTGGATTGATCTGATATTCCTGTTCCAAATACAGACAGGATAAAAATAATGTTTACTGATGGGTCATGCTTTTGAAACAAAATAGTGCATTATAGTTTTCCAATGCTATGGTTACTTCCCTTCAAGTTTTGGAAGCACATGCTTTGTCTGGAATTAGGGAGCATAAGCAGCTGAATTTATAGCAATTGTGAGAGTTAAAACTGTTGATTTAGGATTTCAAATATATATGTATTAATGTCTATGTGCTTGTGTGAATGTGTTTAGTATTTTCCATACAACAAAGAATTATTTGAAAAGTAAGGTATTCTTGACTTGAAGGTATCTAAAATGTCTCATGGAAAATTCATAGCTGATTTGCAAGCTGTTTCCCAATGAGCTGCTGTTTCCTAATGAGCTGCCTGCTTAGATATCAGTAATCCATCCCAGAATTCACAGTGGGTAGATGACATTTCTAAATGCAATTATTTTGCTGACAAAGCTGGAAAATAAAAACTCTTAAAGCAAATTTTATATCCCAACTTTTAGAACAATATGAATTTTTACTCATTTTCAGAAAAATGTGCTTTGCAAAAGATAATGAATAAGCATATTGGAAAGGAGATAAAATAACTTCAACAAATCTATGGAAATTAGTTAATTAGCTCAAAGTCAACAATGATCATTAGTTAGTCTAGAATAGTTTTGCCACAAAACCATCTGATTAGTTAAGATCTTATAATACCTGCCAACTATAATAAATTATTCAAAACCTATAAAACACATATACTATTTGTCAATAGAATTTTTTACAGGTCATTGTCAAAGGATATGCAGGAATTATCCCCATAGAGTTTGTGAAGACTCTGATAACAATGAGTTTCCTATAATACAAATGTCTGTAGAAGGCAAAGAATTGGTGTAACAGTGGTATGTATGATATGTAAATGATCTGAAATTTTACCTTCTTCAGAACAGAATTTTCAGGTAATGGCAAAACTTCTCTTACTACACTGCCATACAATCCAGTGATTCTACTCCTAAACATGTAATGTACTTCCTAATCATCTTATTATAACTCTGATAATTGCTTTGCTTTGTACTTTACTAGGTGCTTGCTAGATGTTTAGAAAGATTTCTCTATAACTGTCCAAAGAAAGGTGGAACAAAGGAAATAACAAATTGTAGTGTTGCTCTCAAACAGGAACAAATAGGCACCATTAGAAGAGGAAATACTTATATAAAAGCAATACGTTTAAATATTGCTAGTTTCAAAAAAGAATTGAAATATTTTCCATTTGGCATTTTTTTCTTTAAAAACAAAAACTGAATATGGTATTTCTAAATCCTTTCACCATAACTATGAGATGCATGAAGTTTTTAAATGATAAATGAGCCTCTCATCAGACTTACCTTCCTGAGGTATCTTTCTTAAGGGCCCTAAAAACTTTTATTTGAAATTTAAATATTAAGGAGGGTGGTAATCAGTATTTTACTGTTTGTGTTGTTTAGCTCAGACCCATGCTTCAAGTTAAAACCTTTGCTTGTAGAAAATACAAGAGGTGGGTATTGTAGAAAGAATTAACTTATTCTCAGGTTAAAGAAATGAGTAAGAGAAAAAATGCATCTCAAAACATGGACCACATTTACATAAAGTCAATATTTCCAACATTTTCCTCAAAATATTCAGCCTTTTTATTTTTTAGACTAAATTCCAATACTGAATTTTCCATAACCTAAAATACTAAATATATACACGAACTCCTGTTCCTGATTTTATAGTTAAGTATTTCAACATATTTGTGCAAATTTCTTATCTTGTATACTCAGAATGTTCGTAGTTTTAAAAATTTAAGTACTATTATGATGGTATAATTCTTATACTGTATATACTACTATTTTTGGTAATTATCAATTAATCAAAATTTAGAGTATCAAATGATAATGGGGGAAATATACTTTGTTGAGTTCCCAACTTTAGATAATCACATAAAATTCCATGCTCTAAACATATGAATTAAATAATTTATATGTCCTCACTTGTATTTTTCTTTGCTTACATCTTAATGGATCATAATAATTAAACATTATACTATAGTAGAATATAAATATATGGTATAGTCTGCAAAGAATATTTAGTTCAGTTCCTGAACAGATTTTCAAACTCATATATTTAAAAGTAAAGTTTTCACAGCTTCTCATTTGTGACAGAAAATGAGTTTACAGCTATTTCCTATTTTCAAATTGTTTTATCCATAACACAAATAATTGTGAAGTTTATATTTTTTGACAAAAGTACACATTAAATTTCAGATCTTGATACCATTAGATGTAAAAAAACAATTTTTCATGAATTAATTGTCTCATAATTATTGTTGAATAGATGCTCTCTGTATGTATTTCAAGTACTAAAAATAGATTTAATTAAGAGGAGGACATTGCCTGTGGAGTCATGAGTAGTTTCTTAGCATAGCAACTCTCTTCTTTCATCTGCACCTTTCAGCTTTAGTTCAGTGCGTAGGAGTTTGCTGAAATTATGAAAGAGTTAGCTCTATAAGTTTCCTTGGGCAATATATTAGAAATCAGTGACTTGGCAAATTCAGATAGCTGGTTTTACATAGAATTTATACAAATAATATTTTGATACACTAAGTTATGATTAGTTCAAGGAATTCATTTTCTTTGAAAACCAAATTAAATAGCAGCTCATTGAATTAACTAGGACAAGACTTACAATAATAAATTATAGGTTTAATTATATTAATGGAATTCTTACTTTATTCCTGAGGAACAGAAAGCTATATATTTTCATCTAGCAAGAAAGAGTCAATGAAGAGAGGATACAAAGACTATACATATTTTAAAGTGGAAAAAACAGTTATACAGATTTACAATGCCAATTTGAAAAAAGTTAAAATGAGAAGCAGCATTAGTCATCGTACAGACAAGGAGATTTTATGTTCGGAATCCTAAATAGTTTCACATAGTTTATTCTAGCCCTAGTAGAACGAGAACAATAAAGAAAGGAATAACTTTGAAAAGATACACTGTTCAATTGTGAAAGGAAAAAATAAACATCCGTAACTTATAGTCTGTAGCATTCTGCAATCTGCAGCAGTCCTATTGAATTTGGTGTCGTTTTGAATTTATGAGTTTGGAAATAATTTAAAGGTAAATATGAATCTGGAGATAATTTAAGGGTAAATAAAACCAGTCTGTTTCAGAGACTTTTAGGAGCCTTGTTCCTCCATGATGCACCATGAATGCTTACATGGAGAAGTAGAAGATTGAAGATTCCTTCAATCAGGTTTTGTTTGAGTTTCATAATCATTTAAGTGCCTAATTTATATTTTTGCTGTCCTGTCTTATTAAAGTAACATTATCTTAAAACAAACTTACATATATCTTACACAAGTTTTAGGTATTCATCATTAAAAGTCAACATGTATATTTACTACATTGCTTGCCACTTGATTTATTAATGATTTCAGTGACTTTTTATAGCATGATATTGAAATGAAGAAATGGAATGATAAGAATTGAAATTTTATGTGCTTAGGGTAGCAACACAAGTAAATGCACTGCCTAGGAGTGAAGATGGACACAATTTTTTATAAGTAAGGACTGCAAATGAATTATGTTTATATAGTTCTATGAGATCATAGATATAGAGAAAATATATTCTTTTTTGCAGAGAAGCCTGAAAGAAATGAACCAAGAATATGACCCTAAGGAATGCATTTAATAAACTGGCATTAGATAAGATTAGAAATTGAAAATATGGCTAGAGAATCAGACATCTTGGATATAGAAAACAAGAAATGAAAGTTAAGTCAGAATGCCAAGAACTCCCTGGAGAAAACTGAGTCAAACAGATGCAAGCAGTTAAAGAGTGGGTGCTCACATGGGCACTTGACATCACTCTTTGAAAAGCACAAGATTTCTTGAGAGAGAGAAAGAAAATGAAAGCACCAAAGAGTACCTATTGTAAATAATAGCACAACTGAAATGACAAATTCTAAGAATACATATTTCTGTGTTAGTGTTGATTTTGAAAGAATGTTGACATCATTTTTAAAATGGTGTCTTTAGATTACTGTTTCTATTTGTCTATTTAAATATATATAAATATGTATGTATATAGGAAATATGTATGTTTTAGTATTATTAAATAGAGATTTCACTATGACTATTGTGAGAGATTATAGAATATCTGAAGCACTAATATGAAATCCCACATTGCATAACATCGGACCCTATAATTAACCTTCATAAAAGAGTTGGTATGACAATAAACATATAATCAGAGCACACACTTTTCCTAATACTTGCTATGTCTGCAGTATCTGCAAAGCAATTAGAGCACTGAAAGATTTAATTGAAGACATAGTTCAGGAATCATTTTGATCTTGACACCAAACACAAATGGAGGGAAGATTTTTAATCAAGAGTATATATATATATATATATATATATATACTCAAATGATAGGTCAAAAAGATGGCTCCTAGAATTGAGGAATAGAAGTAGTCCAGAATCAGACAATTATTAGCATTTCAGAAAAATCCAAAAGCAAGTAGAGCAAAAGGGATTATAAAAATTCAAGTGGAAAATAAAGGAAATAAAAACAAAAGGGACAATAGGAAAAATCAATAAAACAAAAAGCTGGTTCTTTGAAATGATAAATAAAATAGATAAACTTCTAGCCAGGATCACAAAGATGAACCAAAGAAAACACAAATAAATAGGGCCATAAATGAAAAAGGAGAAATTACAACAGACAAAGTTAAAATATAGATGATTAGAACTTACAGTAACATATACAAAATGGACACATTTTTAGAAGCATACATCCATCCAAAAGAGGATAAAGAAGACATAAAACATCTAAATAAACCAATCTCAAGAGGTGAAATTGAAACAGTATTCAAAGTCTTCCCCAAAACAAAAGTCCTGTACCAGATGGATTTAAAGATGAGTTCTACCAGATGTTCAAAGATGAACTGGTCACTATCTTACAAAAACCCTTTCAAAAAATAAAAAAGGAATACTACCATATACATTCTATGAAGCCAATGTCACAGTAATACCAAAACCAAACAAAGTTACACAGAGACAGAAAACTACTGGCTGGTGTCACTAATAAACACAGATGCAAAAATTCTCAACAAAATCTTAGCAAATAAAATCCAACAATGCAATGGAAAGATAATACACCATGACCAAGTGGGATTTATCCCAGGGAAACAAGGATGATTCAACACCCAAAAATCAATTAATGTAATCCAACACATCAACAGAAAGAAAAAGAAAAACCACATGATCACATCAATAGATGCTGAGAAATCATTGGAGAAAGTGCAACATCCATTTATGATGGTTCTTGAAATTACGGAGTAGAATGTACTTTGACATAATAAAAGTAATATATGACAAGTCAATGTCATCATAAATGGAGAAAAACTGAAAACCTTCCCTCTGAGATCAGGATCAAGATAAGGCTGCACACTCTCATTACTCTTTTTCAATATAATTCTAGAAGTTCTAGTTAAAGCAATTAGGCAAGAAAGGAATACAAGGGATCCAAAGAGGGAAAGAAAAAGTAAATTTATCACTGTTTGCTTATTGCATGATAATCCTAAGAATGCTACAGAAAACCTAATGAAAATTAGTTCAATCAATGCACAAAGTCAGTAGCTTTCCTTTAGAAAAAAAATCAGTCTAAAAAGAAAAGGTAAAGAAAACTACTCCATTTTTCAATTGTACCAATGAAAATGAAGTACCTGCTAATACACTTAACAGAGGATGTAAAAAAGACTTATGCAAAGAAAATTAAAAACTATTGCTAAAAGAAATAGAAGAAGACACCAAAAAATGCAAAGATATCCCCTGCTCATGGTTTGGAAGGACTGACATTGTCAAAATAGCCTTTCTACAAAAATAATCTATAGATTCAATGTAATCCCAATAAAAACCTCAATGTCATTCTTCAGAGAAATTGAAAATATATTACTAAAACTCATCTGGAACAATAAAAATCCTCAAATAGCCAAAGTTCTGGCAACGAGAAGAGTGAAGATGAGTTCGACCAGATGTTCATCTGGTAGTGCAACTCATCTTGCACTCCCAGACTTTAAATTGTACTACAAAGCTGCAATAAATAAGACAGCATGGTACTGCAACAAAAACAGACACACAGACCAGTAGAACAGAATCAGAAGTCCAGAAATAAATCGCACATACATGGTCAACTTATCTATGACAAAGGAGTAATGAATATACATTGGCACAAGAATAGTCTCTTCTATAAATGGTGCCGGGAAAATTGGATGGTTGTATGTACTGCACACACACATACACACACACACACTCACAAAAGGACAAGCAAACAAATCCAACAGACTGTTAGCAGAGCTGAAGCATAAAGGAAGGGAGGGTGAGGAGAGTAAAATTGGTGGAGGAATGGGCACAAGAGATTAAGATGATAATTCACAGGTGACAAGGTAGAGGGAGAACCTTGAAGTATACAAATATGTAAAAAATATATTCATGTGCAATCAAATAAAAAAATTCTTTTCCCAAGGGGGAAAAAATGAAGTAGTCTGGAGTGACTCTCCATTATTACCAGTGACATATTTGGGGGGGGGGGGGAAATGATGCTTAAGTCTAACAAATGCAGACTGTTCCAAAGTCCCTGGATACCAAATGAATGTATTACTATCAAGAAGTCTCTTTAAATTTAGCTAAATTTACTGATGTGATTGCTGCCTAATTTAGTGGATTCTCCACACCAGGCTAGAGAAGGCATAGAAAAGGTTTCTAGAGTAATGGAGTATGATCATCATTAGGAGGTCATCAAGTGGTTATTATTAAAGTAAAGCAAATGTAAATTTGGGTTTAGGTTATAAAATTGTATAACCCTCAGTACTTCTACTGTCCAGTTTTAAAGGGCAATAGGCATAAGACCCATGAGGATAAGGGTCTGGATCAACCCATACATGCAAGTCTTTTCGATTAAGGAAATACTAACCAAGTTGGAAATGTGAGTGATCTCTAATGGAATGGTAGAGTTATGACAAGAGGAATACCAGTTTTACCTGAAATTCAACTGCTGTAGAGCAGTATAATTAACTGATTTTTTAAGAGTAACTTTTGTAAGTTCTGACTAAAAATAGCCCTACTGAAGCTTTGCTGGGAAAGAGCTAAACATAATGTGAAGGGTAAATGAATACGAGCAATGTTAAATGTAAATGATACTGTGAGTGTTGTAGTGATGACATAAAGATCCCTTTATGAAGCTGACATACTAATCAAAAAGCATTTAAGTATTAAAGCTGATTGTACGTAATTACATAATTTCTCCCTTTCCCAGAAGGAGTTACCTTTCCCAGCACAGAAGTAACCTTCCTTAAAAGATTACTCACCACTATGTAGTAAGTGTTCAAGGAATTAATTAATTAATTAATTCATAATTAATACATGCCATGGCATTATGAAATTTCAAAGGGTCCTCATTAAAAATGAGTACATATATAGTGCCGATAAGAAATTCTCCAAAACTTGTTAACTTCTCTATCACTTTTCTCATATCAATAACATTATCACCAAACATATCAATAAAGCTTCCCTGGTTTTAATGAATCACCTTCACTCAGGCTCACATGTTTTTAAGGCCTGGAAATGTATGACAAAATTTATAAAAATCAATTTTGCTTTTTAAAAATTGGAATTATTTATAGCAGTCTATTATAAAGATTTAAGGAATAGTTTATAATTAGTATAACACACGAATTTTTTCTTTCTTAAAAATTTTCTTCTGTCACTGAAATTTTTGCATATATTAACAACAAAAAGTTACTACCCAAATATATTCTAAAAATGGAAATCAAGTTTATTAATGGAGATTTTATACACTCAAGAAATAGCAAAAATATTTAGAATTGAAGAATTAGTAAGCTGGGTTCACTAGAGTTTTAGGGAAAAAAAGAAATTCAAGCCTCAAGAAGAAACATCAGTTTCTTTCTGAGTAATATTTTACATTTTAATAATAAACAATGTGAATCTGAAATCCAAAATTTAGAAAAGATAGATATTTGAATCTGAATCTGAAACCCAAAAGTTAGAAAAGATAATAATATTAAAGCTAAGTGCTCTTTTTTATTTGAATAAGAGAAATATATTGGTTATTTCAGTATGAAATTATTTGTGAATATAACTATAAAAATGGTCTTAAATAATGCAATTATGATTTTATTCCTAAAATACGAAATTTAATTCTGAGTATGAAATATTTTTATGAATAAAAACTAAAATTTAAACACTAAAATATATACTAAGAAAATACTGTATAAAGTTATAAGGATTATAACTTATTTCAAATATAAGACATAAGGCAATATGTATTTTTATATCCCTCAAATTGTCTCCCTGAGAGTTTAAATCTGTTTATAGTTGAAATACTTATTTGATAAAATAGTCAAACATTCAAATTAAAAAATTATCATGGAATTATATTAGAAGGAGTGCTTTTATTGAGAAGTTAGAAGGATACATGAGTGTATTATATTATTTGAAAAATAATAGTGAACCACAAGTTTGTGGAAATTAGATATCCATTTGGTCATTATTATACTAGGATTACTGGCATTCTCTTGTCAGCCTTCATTTGACAAACAATTGTTAAACTGCTACACATGGTGTTTGCGTAGTCATGAGTTGTTGAAATTTTAAATACTTATGGAGATATTAATAACCACTGCTACAACCCTCCTATGAGCATCCTTCTCCAGTGCCCTAAGTTTGATCCAGAGGCCCCTAAAATCCCCACAATAAAAAGCTTAAATTCCAGTAAAAAAAAGTGTTTTAACTCACTACTCCTATCTACTATGAGTAGCCAAATCAGTATCATATTTGTAATTATGAGTAGCCAAATCTGCAATTATGAGTAGCCAAATCAGTATCATATTTGCAAACTCTTTGCTTTTGCATTGGGTCAACTCAGTTAAATGGAAAGGATCCTTCCCAGAATTCTTGTCCCTGCATGATTCCATAGCATCATGAGTCACAGAGATAATTTTGTTCAATATATTGAAGATGGAAGTGGAGCAGCAGGCACTTTCTTATTATGCTCCAAAAATCTGTGAAGGTCATGAAAGATTTTTGCTTCTCATGTTATTGACTATTCAGTTGGTGATGGGAACAGCAATATCCTCAATCTCCCCTACTTCTTGTTGGGTTTCTTTCTTAAGACTGTCTAATTCCTGAATGGGTCATATATTTTGCTTTATGATGAAGCACACTATCCTCTGTGAATGAATCAAATACCTCTATCATGAAGATGGAGGCAATCATGAGTGAATGCAGAGAGTTCCAGGCTTTCCCTGTGGATATAAATACATCTATGCTGGATCAGATTTTGCCTTACCTCCCCTGCTTCATCTTAATCTTTCCTTACTGACTTCAGGATTCATCTTCAGATATAGAAGCACAAGTATCACCTAGTATCACCTATATATATATATATATATATATATATATATATATATATATATATATATCCCATGATACCTACAGAAAGTTTCCTTTAGGCCTTTCCTAGTGAGTTCTGTTTCTCTTATTAGAGAATTTAGAACCAGAAGTTTTCTAGTGGAACATAAATTTAACAATGATTTATTTGCATTACTCACTGTATATCTAAATTTTTAAATGTCATATACTAATGAAAATAGTTCCAAAATAAAGACAGTACTAATAATGCATGGAAATGTGGAAACACTCATGGAAAGTGGTAAAACAATGACTTAAAATATCTGCAGATGGTACTAAATGCTTATGAAAGGAAAGCTATTAAGCAATGACTTGGCTTACTACACTCCTTCACTTCTGATCCATTCTGTACCACGTCAGAATCACAGTGAACTTTGAGGGTGAGAGACAAAGTATGACTTATGAAGAAATATGATAATCACAAAGCACACTTGCATGATTTTTTCAATTAATAATAGAAATGTAGGGAACATATGTAGGATATATCATTAACTTGGGGTCACCATGGAATAAAACATACAAAAAATAAGATGGATCATGAAGAGTTTATTATTGTGAGCTTACTAAGTATGGATTTACAACTTGTTACAAGTCTGTGATCCAATACAGAATTAAAGGCTTTGTTAAGCATAGGTTTGCTTTCTTGTTTTGTGGGGGAAAAAAAAAATATATATATATATATATACACACACACATATATATTTTATACATTTATATGTGTATAACTTTTTTCTCTTCTTTTTCCAATCAAAGTTGTTTTAAGAGTAATTAACATATATCTCAATAGCAAGCTGTAGAATTTAAAGTAGGAATTCCACTTACAAGAAGAAAAAAGTTAGGCAAAAAATATTCTTTTCATTCTATTTGCAGAGAGTATTGCTATGTTTTCCCAGCTCTAAGATGAACAATGTTGTAAGAAGTATGATTTTGTGAACTTATCTATTGAAACATATGTTAAATTTCATTGAAATAAATATGTATGCCCACTAAGTTTGTGAGGCTTAATTATGGTGAGTTTTCTTTGGTATCAACCTAACCTAGGTAGAAATCTATTTCCCACATCTTTGCATTGCTCCAAATTATTGTGACCATAAAAGACATTTTATGAGCTTTAAATGGTGTGAGAGAAACGTGTTTTAAGAACCATAAGGATTAGCTATCTAACTAGAGAGATAGAGAGATAGATAGATAGATAGATAGAAGATAGATGATAGATAGATAGATAGATAGATAGATAGATAGATAGATAGATAGATAGATAGATAGATAGATAGATAGATAGATAGATAGATAGATGATAGATAGATAGATAGATAGATAGATAGATAGATAGATAGATAGATAGATAGATAGATAGATAGATAGATAGATAGATAGATAGATAGATAGATAGATAGAAAATAATCATTAAAAAGGCAATAAGAAAAAAGTTAATTTAGGAATATCACCTGAGAGTAAGAGGTAACCTTGGTAATTGGTATCAGATAAAATGAAG
>PVHY01011919.1:0-46279 GCA_004024945.1 Uropsilus gracilis
GAGGGAGGGAGGGAGGGAGGGAAGGAAGGAAGGAGGGAGGGAAGGGAAGAAGAAAGAGAGAGAACCACATTATAACAAAATTACACTTGAAATAACTGTCAGAGGTTAGGCAAAAGCAAATGTCAGACTGCCTGGAAGAGTAATTTTCTGGGCTAAAAGCAACAGGATGCTGAAATATTTAATTTTTCACACATAATGTCTTTTACTGCATGTGTTTCTAAAATTTATCTCCTGCCAGGAAAGATTTTTCGAACATATTTTTAAAAATTCAGTTTCAGTCATTAATAAAATGAAAAGACATCACAAGTGCTGACAAGGATGAATCCTCATGTACTACTAGAAGGACTGTAAATTGGCACAACCACTATGACAAACAGCATGGAGGTTCATCAAACAATTAAAAATAGAACTACCAAAAGGTCTAGCAACTCCACTTCTAGGTATTTATATGAAGGAAACAAAAAGATCAGCTTGAAAAGTTAATATCCATCCCCATGTACATGCAGTATAATCTATAACAGTCAAGACATGGAAACAACCTAAACGTCCATTGACAGATGAATGGATGAAGAAAAGATGCATATTTATACAATGGAATGCTATTCAGCCATTAAAGTGAATCCTGCCACTTGGGTATAATGCTAAGTGAGTTAAGTCTGAGAAAAAGGAACATTGCATATTCTTAGTTATATACAGAATCTAAAAAACTGAACTCATCAGAACAGAGACTGCAATGACAGTGTGGGTGGAGGACATGAGAGGTTGGTCAAAGCATACAGACTTACTCATGAGATGAGTAAGTTCTGGTGATTGAATGCACAGACAATGACTAGAGTTAACAATATGTTAACTCTACCTGTCAACGCTGTTAAGAGAGTAAATCTTAAATGTTCTCGTTGATATCACAACCACCACACAAAAAAATAATACTTTGTGATGTGGCAAATATGTTATTTAACATTATTAGGGCAATCATTTCACAACACATATTTGAAAAAAGTCATCATGGTATAAACCTTAAACTTATACAATATTATATGCCAATTATATCTCAATAAAGCTGGAGAAATATTTTTTAAAATGCTGACTTCTTGAAGGGAATAAAGGAAATATCCAAGACCAATGGTGCTCCAAAAGCAGTAGAGGAATGATAAACAGCACGTTCTACCAAGTCCAGGGAAATTGCACCCTCATCAAGGTCGAAGAAATGGATCAAAGGAAAAAAAAAAGGCTAAAGGACTAAACAAGAACAAACAGCAAAAAGAAAGGAGGCAAAGAGACCAGGAGAGATGTGGTATGGGGGGGGAGGGTATTCCCATGGGGATTAGCAGTTATACAATCATATATTGTAAAATATGCAAAAATAAAAATTAAAAAAAAAAGAAATATCCTTTGAAAAAGAATTAGCAAATAAAATAAGATAAAATAAAAGGGGAAATGGAATGTTTAAATCTACTTTAGGGATTATTCAATTTTTGATTAAAAAATGGACATTCTGTAAGATAAAATTCATATTCAAATACTGTCAAACATGTCATTTCTATCACCACCTTATAATCTAATAATGAAACAAGGGAAGTAATGGCTCAAATATGAAATTTACTCAATTTGAGTATAAATGGGTGAAAAAGCAATTAAGAGACAAGAAACTTGTCAAAGATGACAAATATGAAAGAAGAATGTGAGCTCTTCATATCCTGAGTAGTACCTAGGAGAGATACCCTTTATAGCAAATTCACAATTCAATTAAACAAAAGAAAATATTAGGACATATTTTATCTGGCTGAATGAGAAGACAAGCACTCATCAATTATGGGGAGAGAACGCATAAAACTGACTACTAATCCTATCTTAACCAAGATTAAGAGATTCCAATTCTGTTTAAATGTACTTATGTTTACATTACTCTACATTTTTCAAGATAAGGTATTATCAAGGAGTCATTATATTTACAGAATTCAAATTAGACTGCATATGCTGACAAAAATCAAAATTATTGATTTTTATGATTGCTTCACATGCAAACTAATATACCTTCCAAATTCTTCACAGTAGACCCTATATTAAGATCCAGAAGCCTAATGCTAATTCTAAGGCTCAAAATTAAACATTCCAAAAGGAATGATAAAATCAACTGGCTTGAACACCATTTTTAAAAAATGTAATGAAAAAAACATTCATCCTTAACAATAATCTCAAAAATGTAAAGATTATTATGTAATTTTTTTTACTCTATAATAAAAAGTTTTCTCCAAATGGAATATATGACAATCTATATTACCAACCTAGGTAAAATAAGCTATGTATGCAAAAGGCCACAAATTTGGAAGAATCATTTTTACCTATGTGCTTTTGCCATTCTTCAATAATAATAGCTGATTAGCAGTCATCGGTCATATATATACATCAAAATACATTAAAACACACATTCTTCCCTTTACTAAAAAAGTTAAATCTAAATTGGAATGATCAGGATGAGAGATGATTTTAAAAATATTAATAAAAAAATTGTCTCTATAATTTTTCATGTACTTGCCCAATGCACAGCCCTATATTTTGAAATTCTGCCTATGAGATAGTACTTAAATATTACCTCAATTCTTATGTTGACTATTAAGACGGGAGAGACAAGTAATGGCTTAGTATAACAAAAAAAAAATTTTTTTTTAATCTGCAAAATTGTCAGGTGATAGGATAAAGTTAAAACAGTCCAAAATTTCAGAAAAGTAACCTCCTAAATAACTATAGCATTTCCTGCCTTTGCAAGCTAAGAGGAAGATTAAACCCTCAAAAAATCTGGGTTAAAATGACATGTGTGTGAGAGGGTGGGAGGCAGAGAAAATGGGATTTACCTTTTTTTCTTTTTTACACATCTTGTCATTTGAGAACAATCTCATAAACCACAATAAAAGAAGGAAAACAAAAAACTACTCAACAAACCAAAGAATAAGGGCAACTCATCTGAATACTTCAACTTTAAAAATCTAGGTTACCAATCATCTCTTTGGCCAAGCATCCATTAAATTTAATTGCTACAACTTTTAAAATCTGTGACTAAACTAAGGTGCAGAAAACAATTAGAGAACTGTTAAAATAAACATAATTTGCCAGTCGATTGGTCTTTAACCAAAAATTTGTAGACTATTTTGAGAATGATTTGGCAAAGAAAAGATGAGGATAAAAATCTACTAAATACTATCTGTTATCAGTAAGACAACTCTAATTTCCAACATGGAACTAATGTTATGTTATTCTATTTTATCTTTCAAGCTATCAGAAGCAAACTGTCTTACTCAATTACATATTTCAGAAAATTTCACTTACTCAAAAATTTTTACAAGGAAATGATTTTCAAATCACCAAAAAGTCAAAGGACAAAGATGTTCAAGAATTTAGACAGTATCTAAGAAAGAACACATTCAGGGGAGGGCTTTATCAAGGCTGGCAAAGTTCAAAGTGGCAGAATTCCTTCCCTGTTGCAATGAATAGGCTCAAACTCCCACTAGTTTAGTGGCTTATCACTGAGCACAGCACTAAAACAGAAGGGAAAAGCCTGGTACAGAAAGCTTGAATGGCCCACAGAAAACCTAAGTGGTGACAAGAACCTAAAGGCACATGCAGGTACGCATCTTTTATATTGGATGTGATACACTTACATGGCCCCTGTTGAATCTCTTGGGGACCAACAGTAAAGCAAGTTTAGAACTTCAAATCTTGAGACATCTATAGCAAGATGCTGATCCAATGTGGCTCCAAATATCTTCTGTTTTCCTGGCTCACCTGAAGAGGAAAAAACACTACAGAGGATGTGGGAACTGAATTTCTTTATGTAGCTTTTTCTAGAGCAACTGTCTGAAAGTTTGGCCCAATCCTTTATGGAGGTTGGAGATGAGATACTTGAGGGACTAGTGAAAAAAAATTCAAATGAAAAGGTGGAGTGAGACATCTAAAAGGGGAACATGAGATCCAAAGATAATCCTTGCTCGTATATCAGTGTTTCTAATCCCTAAATGGGAGGAGGCAGAGAAAGGAGAGGAAAAAAAATGCAGATGTTTCTCCCTCCACTCCCTCACCCCAGCTGCTACTGATAATTCACAAAGTACCTAAACTTTTTGACCACAGTTAGGGAGTGAATAAGCAAGATCACTTAGAAAGGTTAAGCATTTTTTTGTCACCTTTCCCTCCCCTGGCTATAGGACATTATTAAGCAGCAGGGAGGCCTTTCAGATAATAATTTTTTTCTAGGAAAAGATTCTGGTGGAATACAGCTTGAAGCAATCAAGAAAGAGAAAAAATAAATTCAATTGATACAAAAATGGAAGTCACAGGACAATATAGCATATTGACAAAGTTTATTTAATTCCGTTTTTCAAAAGGGGAAAGACAGATTTATGTAATAAGAAATCAGAACAAAGGCCCCCAAATAATAGAAAATCTTTTAAAACTAAACAACACAAACAGAATACTTCATCCCCTTAGGAAATATTATCCCTAGAAAGATAATCCCTTACAAAGTAAGGTTAGCAGAACCAAGTCTGATGTACATTACCACACAAAAGCAAAAAAATGTCATCCATCTATTTTTGAATTCATTTTAAATTAATTTCTGAATTTTTTAAAAAGATTTTACCTAAATATTGTTCTCTTAGAGGTATCCCCAGTATTCATGTAATAGCCTAGGATATTAACAATTATTTCCAATATATTCCACTTTAACCAGAGTTTACTTGAACTATCTGGTAAAACCACCAGAATTTTCTGAAAAATAAGATTGGAGAACCAAGCAGATCCTTACCTGACGTGGCTGTTCATTCATTCGTTGTGGGTCTGATTTCACTTTATTACTAGGATGATTTGTGACTTTGGTTACTGGCTGTTTGAAAATTGATGCTGTTTGTCTAATTGGCAATGTTGTATTCAAGTCTGGTTTACCCTGTGGATGTAAGTGTGCTTTCATTAATAAAAATTAATGACATAGACATTTTAAATTCAGATTATTGCAAACCTCTACTTCAGTGTTTTAAATACTCTAAAAGTATACCAGAAGCACTTTACCAGATAGAACATTTCTGCATAATTTTTTGTATATCTTAAATCTAAGAAAATTCCTGATGTAAAACCCATAATTAATTTGACTAGCAAGGACTGGGGACTTTAAATGGTCAAAAATATTAAAGCAATACAAAAGAAAGAAGAACTTTCAGGACAGCAACCATTTCTACATTCTGAGAATGAGAAATAATGGCATACTTAAGCATTAAAATTAATGATCAGTTGTTAGCCCAGGCTTACATAAGACACACAAGTAAACTTGCCTATTACAGAAAAATAAGATAATTAGAAAAGGGCATTTTAAATCCAGTAAAACAATTAAGAAAAATGAATTTTTTATCATATTTAATTATTTTTAAAAAACTCAAAATTGAAGCTTTAGATAGTCAAACAACATACTTAAGTATTTTTAATCAAAAGATAAACAAAATGTAAGGTATGTTCTAGTGAAGTCAAAATGAGGCATACTTGCTATTAAATTCATATACAACACTCAAGATATAAGGGGTGGGTAATAAAGAGGAACAGAGAGGGAAGGACAGAGGAAAATAAATCTGATTTAACCACTATATTCTGATTCTAGCAAAAAATACAAAAGGCCACAGATCTCTGGAAACATATTTGATAGTTTTATATAGAAATATATGCAATAAATCAACAGAAGTCAATGAACTTCTATCTTTACAATCATCTCTAGATAAAAGTTGTGCTATACATTTCCATATGCAAAAAGTGATTTTCAAACTTTAGCTTGAATCAGAATTACCCTGACAATAGTTTTTTAAAACACAGATTACTGGGCCTCACATCCAGAGCTCCTGATTTAGTAGTTCTGGAGTAGGATCTTCAAATTTGCATTTCTATTAGGGTGATGCTGACCCTGCTAATCCAGGGACCACCCTTGGAGAATCAGGGCTCTAAAACAAAGATTGTTAATTGGTGACAGGTGAACCAAGTCTAATCTGTAGAAATGTCTTGTTCAATTTTTAATACTGCTAATAAATTAAGCCAACATCTAATAAAGTCAAAGACCTCGTGCAAATCCAGAATTCTAACTTCTCTTAAAACCTCAAAGATCTAGAAATACTTTGCAACAACATGCCATCACTGATAAGCAATGGCTGCCAGTATAGGTGCCAAGTGTTCTTTTAACAACTTTCTTCAGTAACACACAGAATCTATGTGGGCCTCTTAGGCACTGTGTTTGTGGCCTCTGTTGAAAGATTAGTGATGGTGACAAAGGTGAGCATCAATTACAAGGATAGTATTATTTGGACTCCCTGCTAAATGTGCCTTCACCACCACCACTGCACCCCACTTTTCTGTACCAGTCATTCCTTTATCTCACTCAATTTCTCCTTATGTAGGTGCTTTCCTTTAAGAGATACTTATCTTAAAATAATGTTAACATGTATAAGGATGTTTTATCTTACTAGAATTTGGGGGGGAAATGTGATTTAGAAATATGCAAACTTATTTGACAGACTACAAAATAACCACTTAATATGGCCTCTCTGAAAGTGTGAGGTCTGGGAAGTTGTCTGCGAAATGCTGTGAAGCAGTTTTAGAAACCTTTGAAATCTGACCTCTAGATCATTTTGAGGTCTTCAAATGAAGCCAGTCACCTATTAAAAAAAATAAAATCAAGATTCAATCCTAAAGAATCTTTGTAAGTGCTTTCAGAGAACTTTTCCTGTCACCAGATTGTTATAGTCAGTATCATGACCAAACAATATCTTGCTTGGCTTGTATTGTTTTTATTCTTTAATAAATATACTCTGCTGCTGGGCACGGTGGCACATGCCAGTAAGTGGCAGCCTAGGAAGCTACAGCGGGGACCAGGAATCGCGGTTCGAGTTCCGCTCAGGGCAACGTAGCAAGACCTAGTTCCAAAAAAATAGCTGGGCGTGGTGGTGCGCGCCTGTAACCCCAGCTATCTGGGAAGCTGAGGCTGGGGACTGCTTTGAGTTCGGGGTACCCCAGGCAATGTAAGCCTGTGGTTCCACAGGCAAAAATAGTGAGACCTAGTCTCAACAAACAAACAAACGAATGAATGAATAAATAAATAAACTCTGATGATATTAAAACAGAAGTCCTAACAGCAGACACAAAAATATAGCACAACTTTTATAATCAAACGCAGTTAAGACTAGTACGAAGTCAGAAACTTGCTAACTATTGGCCCTACAATTGTGAGATGGATTTTTCCCATTGACTTATGTTTTTGGTGCAATGAATAAAAACTGTCATTCTCTGACATCAGCAGCCTGTTCACCAGGTCATAGGTTTATCCAAGAGTGTGCTATGTTACTTTTCTCTTTACATTATTTGGGTGTGTTTTTTTTTCTCCCTTTAAGTGGACTGAAATCTCTAAATGTAGAAAGAATTTTTTGCTAATTAATTTTGTATTCCAAAACAGTAGTGTGCAAAGTTGAGTAATCTGAAAATCTGGACTAACCAGTTTTTCCAGGTCACAAAGCAGTAAATTTTATTACCTCTCTTCTGATGAGTATCACTCACTGTTGAGTCACACCCAATTATGTGTCCGTTTTTTTTAATTACTAATCTGCCATTAACTCAGGAATTAAAAAGCAAACACTTTTCTTGTAGAATATTAAGTTATTCATGCATTTGAAACCTTCTCTTTTAATATAAGAAAGGCAGAAATCACTTAAACTAGCCAACAAATGTCCTAATATTAAAACCAAAGATTTCTAACCTTTCGTAAATCTCACGATAAAGGCTGGTCCTCAAAACTATTTTTAGTTTTAAATGCAGTAAGGCTGAAGTTATTCAAATAAACTCACTTTTTGAGGATCTGTTCTATCCCTCTAAGTTCTGAGAGGAAAGTAAATCTTTTTGACTTTTTAGACTCATCTCTTTTCAATAGATACCGTATGTCTCTTTACATACTTAGAATATATATATAATAAAATTGTTAAACAGAAAACCAGGGCAAGAACAAATTTCTTTTTGAAATTGATACTCTAGTTGAACATAAATGTGTTTCTGAACTTTCTGGAGACCAAGGTGAAAAGAGAAGCATTTAATTATATCAATATTATGATAAGAACAAGAGGAAGCAGCACACTAATTAGGGAAACAATACCTATTGGTGTTAAATCTTGAAAAAATAAAGGCATTTATTAAAAAAGCAAGCACTGAGCTCATTCAAAATGCTTTCTTTTTCAATGACTTTAAATAAAAGTCAAGAATATGCCTTTTAAAGACTAACTGTGATTCTAAAGGGGACTAAACCGGTGTAGTCTAATTACTACTGTGTAAACTTTCAGTATCTTAAATACTAACCGCTTAAAAACTTTAGCATTTTAAATATTTAACTTTAATAGTAAACTTCTACCACTTTAAAATGTATCTAACAGAATCTAAATACAACTACCACCAATCATATATACATGAACTGTTCAATGGTTATAAATTTTGTCTCACTCATTTTCTTTGAACAATGATGTCATTCCCACAGAGACATGTTTTATAGAGGAAATCTTGTTCACATAAAGACAGAATGAATTGTTTTATCAATTAACTCTGAACTTCTTTGGAGACATGTCAAAATATGGTACAGTGAACCACCAATAATTTTAATAATCAACATCTCTACATTAAGCCCTCTCTGAATTTTGTTGCAATCAAAGGACTATATAGCAGAATGCCTTGACTGCTAGTAAGTCATACATTTCCTCAGTACTGACTCTATTGTATCAAATTGTACCTTTAGTGACGATTAGACATTTCACTCTATGGTAACATTGCAAAGAAGTATGCTCTTCTAAGAAACCCAAAGTTGACAATGAAAAGGGATTTGGGGATAAAAGAATCTTGAATCCCAGTTACATTTCTGGGATTAAAAAAAAATAAAGATTACACATAGAAGGTAGACACCAAAACCATGCCTTTGAACCATGGAGTATCTTCACATGCATAAGGTGAAAGTTTACATTGAACACTAGGAATTAAAGTATGTATTTTAAATCATATTTTTTATCCATAGTAAGCACAATTTCCCAAGTCTCCTCAACAAGGCACTAAGATTTTGACATTAAGTAGGATATTACCTTAAGACTCAAAAATATACTGTTCACATATGCCACAGTGGGCAAGAAACATAAATTTTAGTGAAGAATTGGTTTACTATTCCAGAGTTTTTTGTCTGAGACTAGGTCCACTACTTTTGCCTGTGGAACTGGAACCGCAGGTTCACACTGCCCATGGTACCATGGACTCAAGCAATCCCCAGCCTCAGCTTCCCAGGTAGCTAGGAATACAGAGGCACACCACTACACCCAGCTGTTTTTTGAGACTAGGTCTCGCTGTGTTGCCCTGGGACTCAAACCTCGATCCCCAGACCCTGCCACAACTCCATAAGCTGTGGCTTACAAGTACATGCCATCATGCCCAGCTCCAGAGTTGTTTTTTTAAGTATAAAGAATTCCCAAACCATAAATGATTAAAGAATAGTTAAATTTAAAGATTCTTTTAAATTATTTCAGAACTAGATATTGCAAATTCTTTACTCTTTATTGTATACATTGGCTTCCCTCCACCCCAAATCTGTAAATGTGGTTGCAAGGATTTTCATTCCTAATTATTAGAATGAATTACTTCAAATCCCATTATGACTTGCAAGCACCTCTTTTTTTTTTTCCTTCTACCCACGCCCCTTCCATCTGCCTCCCTTCCCTTTCCCCTCCATACTATTTCTTCTACTCTCATTCCCTCTGGAAATCATTAACTTCTTTTTGCAAAGTTCTAGTTTCATTCCTTCTCTTGCGTATGTATAACTGTTTCTTAGGTATCAAGTCTCCATGAATGAAACCATTCAAAATCTATCTTTCACTTTTGTACTGACTTCACTCAGCGTTATCATCTCACAATCCATCCATTTTGTCTCAAATGCCACCATTTCCTCTTTCTTCCCAGTTGTGTAATAGTCCATTGAGTATATGCTTCAGTATCTCTATCCCTTCATCTGCTTAATGATACATAACTTGGTGATTGTGAACAATGCTGCGGTAGGTGATGAATCTTTTTGTATTAAAAAAAAAACAGCCAACATTCCCACCAATCCTGGATAAGAATTCCTTTTTTGCTGCATCCTCACCAACATTTTTTTGTTTTGCTTTTTTCATATGGTATATTCTCATGGTTGATATCTAGTGTGGTTTTAATTTGCATTTATTTTATATAAATAAGTGGTGCTGAGTAATTTTTTGTCTGTAGACCATCTAAATATCTTTAGAATTATCTGGAGCTCTTTTGCTTATTTCTTTATTGGGTCATTTGTTTCTTTGTTTTTTGGACTAAACACTTTGTAAATTTTGGAGGTTAACCCCTTATCAGTAGTATGTAAATATTTCCTCACTGTAGATTGGTTTTATTGTCTTCTGAAAGCTTCTTTTGAGATACACTTTTAAGTTTGATAGAGTTCCATTTGTTTTTTTACTTTTGTATCCTCAGAGTCCCCAAATAAATCACTATAGTAGATATTCTAAAGTATATTTTCTTTCAAGTACTTTTATTTCATTTGACCAAATCTTTAATCCATTTTGAATTACCTTTTGTGTATGGAGTTCAAGATGGGACTTAAATTTTTTTTGCACATGGCTATCCTTATTTCCCAGCACTATGTATCAAAACTGCTACCTTTCCTCCATTGTCTGCTGTAATTCTTTTATCAAAGATTACCTGTACATATTTATATGGATTTCTCTCTGGGCTTTTAAATCTTGTTTTTTAATTCCAGGACCATAATGTTTTCATTGTTTCTGTGTAATGTTGTTTCAAGTAAGACTGATGTCTCTGTTTTTCATTTCTCTCAAGGTTGTTTAAACTATTTGGGGTATTTGTACTTAAATCAAATTTGCAGTTGTTAGTTCTATTTCATTTTTTAAAGTCCTGTGTATTTTAAAAGGTATTGCATTAAATGTGTACATTACTTTGGGTAATATGGCCATTTTAGTGATTCTAATTCTTCCAATCCATGAGTGAGGAATGTCTTTCCACTCTTGGTGTCTTATATTCTTTAAAAGAATTTTAACTGTATTGGTCCTTTACTCCTTCATTGTCTATTCCCAATATTTCATTATTTTGGTGTGATATGGAACTGTACTACTTATCTTTGATACATTGTTTCCATGTAAAAAATGCCATTGATTTTTTTTGTATATTGACTTTGTATCCTACCTTAGGTTTCTCTAAGTATGTCAGCATGTGATCTGTGAGTAGTGACAGCTTCACCTCTTTTCCAATTGGAATTCCTTTTACATTCTTTTCTAGCCTAATTGCTTCAGTTAGGACTTAGACAAAACTATGCTGATAGAGAATATCCATGTCTTATTCCATATCTTAGCATACTTTTGGCTTTTTCACCATAGAGTATACCAGCTGTGGGTTTGTCATATATGGAACTTATTACATTTAGATAGACACTATTTACTCCTACTGTTCAGAGTTTTTATCATAACGGACATTGGATCATGTCATGCTTTTTATGGCATCCACTGAGATGGTCATGTCAGTTTTATCATGCACCTTCACAGACCACAATGATGTAAAACTAGACATTAATCATAAAAGAAATCCCGGAACAACCCAAAATATGTGGAGACTCAAGAAAATGCTTCTCAATTCCTGGTTCAATGAAATAAAAAATAGACATTTATGTAGACTTTATCTCTGGATAAAAAATATTCAGAGACTAATGAAAATAGGCAAGCCACCAGATCCCACCATATACTTTAAAAGCAGTATTATGTGGGATGTTTATAGCAATACAGGCCCACATTAAGAAGCAAAATACAAAACAAAGTGACAACAAATGTTGCAGAAATAGAGGGTCTTAATAACCTACTGCCAGCCGGGCATGGTGGGGCATGCTTGTAAGCGGCAGCCTAGGGAGCCGTGACCAAGGCCAGGCATCATGGTCCAAGTCCCACCGGGGGCACGTAGCAAGACCTAGTTCCAAAACATAGCTGGGCGTGGTGGCGCATGCCTGTAAACCTATCTACATAGGAAGCTGAGGCTGGGGACTGCTTGAGCCTGTGGTACCCCGGGCAAAGTGAGCCTGCGGTACCACAGGCAAAAATAGCGAGACCTAGACTCAAAGAAACAAAAAACAAAAAACCTACTACCTATTTTACCACCAATCCTTACACTGTACACTCCTGGGTTCACAGGCTCTCGCATATCCTCAACACTAAAGCAGTCTCTCTAGTTTCTGGACTTCATGGAACTCAGTTATGCCTCAAAAACTGTCTCCTGTAAAATTCTCTCAAAGCAAAGCATTCTCTCTCATAACTTCATTTGTAAGGATCAGAAAGTAGTATAGATTTTCTCCATTTTCCCCGTTTTTCTTATTTCTCCATCTATGCTCCATTAAAAACACCAGATGTTTTGAAGCTCATGGGATCTGGTGATACTACCCTCCACCATTCCTCCTGCAACTGTAAACATGAAATCCCCTTATGGCTATTTCACAGGTACCTCAAATTTTGAATATACAAAACTGAACTATTTTTATGCACCCATTTAAATTTATTTCTAAGGCAATTTCTTTCTTTTCTTTTTTTTTTGGAGACTAGGTCTTGCTATTTTTCCTGTGGAACCGCAGGCTCTCGTTGCCCGGGGTACCACAGACTCAAGCCATCCCCAGCCTCAGCTTCCCAGGTAGCTGGGATGACAGGCACACGCCACCACGCCCAGCTAGTTTTTTGGAACTAGGTCTCACTACGGGCCCCAGGCGGGACTCAACCGCGATCCCTAGCCCCGGCCGCTTCATAGGCTGAAGCTTATTACAAGCACGAGTCACCGTGCCTGGCCTTCTAAGGCAATTTCTAAGGCAATTCATTTATAAATAAATGGTAAACCAATGCACCTTGTCACTCAACCCCAAAACTAAGGGTTCACAATTAAGTCTTCCATGTTTTACACCCAGTTCAGTAACGAATCTCGTCAGTTCAATTCTATATTAAAAACAGATCTAGAATCTACCCACTTCTGTGCAGCACTGTATGTCTAGGCCATCATCATTCCTCACTGGATGACTACTTGCTACTCATGCCACATTTGTCCATTTCATTTCAAACTTATGGAAGCCTGTATTCAACAATGACCCCACTTGAGAGCTGACAGTAAGAACTTATAAGAACTTCAAAGTCTAGAAATGATAGACCTAGCATTTGTGATTTACTTCTCTGCAGCCACAATTATATTCACTACAGACCAGGAGATACTTCCCTTACTGGAGTTTAACACACATCAAACAAGGCCAATCTTTGGAAAAGATTTCACTTTTTTCTGTAGGTCAGCCTGGTAGAATAAGGTCTGTTTTCATTTTACATTTAAGGAGTCTAGGAAAAGCAGAAGCCAAGAGGCAGGTCTTACCACAACTTACTCTACCAGAAGCTAGTAATCAGTATAATCCTACCATAGGACTCTTCAGTGGAGGTGAACTGACAATGAGATCCTTCGGACAAAAGTCTTACCCCACTAAGGCACTACTTCTATAACTGAAAACCCCTACTCAGTTCAACAAAAGTCTAATTTGAGCCACAGTAAATAAACGGGTCATTCACATTTTCATCAAGGTCTTGCTCTGTTGGCCCGATTCTAAGTTAGTAGCTTTCCGTTACATTTCCTTTGAAAATTTGATACTCTCCCCCTGGAAAAATGCACAACAGAAAATATTTCATAGTTCAACAGTTCCTGGAGGCCCTCTTGAAGGATGACCTCTCAGGCTATCCATCTTTCAGCGTTATCGGTTTCTTCCAAGTTGGCCTCTTCCAACTTAAAAAAAAATCCAACAGTAATAATAATACTCTTAGATGTAGATTCTCTTCTGAATAGTGTCCTCTTTCCTCTACTGTCTTCAAGCTTTAGAGTAGTCTAACCATTTTTATGTGTACATGTTAGTAATGAATAGGACATACAAACAGTAAAACTAGAGAATAATTTCCTGTAGGGACTAGGGCTGGGCCTGAGACTGTAGATGCTTTTCACTGAACACAGTTTTCATCATGTATAAATCATCTAATTAAAATTTTTAAACTTTCAAAACAGCAGGCTACATTTTGCTCCTAATTTCTTACTTCCCAGAAACTTTCCGGGATTCTAAGCATAACTTCTGGCCCTCAAAGCTAGTAAAAGACCAGCAGATGCCTTTTAATTTGGAAATCAAATGGATACCAGTCTTTATGCTCCTTGATCTCTCCATGGCATTGTAAGAAAAATGTTTTTTTAAGGCTTTAATAAAACCACATTGTCTTGATTGTTCTACTACCTTTCTGGAGGCTCCTTCTTACTTTCCACAAAACTCATTAATTCATTTATCCACTTCCTACTATGTGACAAGAATCATATTCCTTGTGCCTCTATATGGGGTGAACCCAATATACTATGACAAAACCACTGTAACAGAAGTTCTCAAAAAGTGACCTGTGAGTCCCTCAGGGTCCACAAGACCCTTTCAACAAATCCAAAAAACAAAAATGTTAATTCCCAAACCTGCTTTTCTTCCCCTATACCCTAATTAGTCCCTTCCCCAAACCAGAAATGTAGTCAGCAATTTCCTCTCTCTACAGTCATAAATTCTTTTAATTAGTACTCTAATTTAGCATTAATTCAAGGCATCCTTACTGTTTCGGTAAACAACTCAAATTGCTCTCCCCAGTTGTACCTTTTTCCAAGTTTATTCTCCATACTGCAACCACTCTATAGTCAAAACCCAGTCTGCTTCCCACCATCACCAAAGTTTTTCATACTGCACAATTTTTGCCCTCAACCCCCAAATATCCTAGATCTCTACAATAATTTATTATTTTGTTGAGATAAAGCAAGTACCATACTGTCTAGATCATTTGCTTGAGTATCTAGGGCATAGTCTCACAGAACCCAAGACTGTGTGTGTTATCACAATAGCATACTACCGTGAAACAAGGTACTGCATGGGAAATGAGTAACAACAGACTTATATAACTGATTCCATTAAGAAGATATGCTGCTTTTATTTCAAGTGCATCAAATTTATGTAATTAGAAAGATGTGACAAAAATACTGAGTATTCCCAAGATATGAGAACCACTGATAAGCCCTGCTTTTAAAACAAAAAAACTTGTTAGATATCACATTCATATTGTAAGTAATTTGTAAATAACATCATATGCCACATTAATATTAGGGATCTTGAATTTTATTAGTTTTGCTGCTTTATAAAATGTCTGAGTTGCTGTGAAGCGCTAGGAAAACACAAGGAATTCAGTTTCATATTTACACATTTAAAACATTAATAGGAATTTCTAGGAACAAAATCAAGCTACTTAAGTTTCACAAACATATCATGCATTCAGAATTAGTTCCTTTTCCCTGTAAATATTTTTTTCAATTGCCTATTGTTTGTATATGGAAAAAAATTGTCTGACACATTTATACCACCTTCATTTTTGAAGATACTTTAAATAGAATCCTGAGGTAATTAATTTTAACATAAAAAGTTTCAACTGTACAGCGTTATATTTCAACATTCACATATATTCTTTCAAAGTTACAGATACTCCATTAGTGTGCTTTGTTCATGTGCAGGGAACATGCTAATCTCCATCATTTCGATTTGGTCTATGTGCCACCACAAGAAGCACCATTATACTCTTATCCAATCCTAGAATGCCTCCAAAACTTGGAAAAGGTCATTATCAAAAATCTAAAGCCTCCGTAAAAATGCCTAAATATTTGGCTCTGCAAGGAAAGGCTTCTCTTATTTACATGTTGAAAGTTACAGTACTAGAACTGTGCTGTCCAAAATGGGAGGCACCAAGACCATGTAGCTACTTACATTAAATGAAACCAAAAATTCACTTATTCAGTCACACCAGTCACATTTCAAGTACGCAAACACTGCATGTGGCTGGTGGCTAGAACATTCTTTCAGTCACAGAAATTCCTATAGAGTAGTGTTTTTCCATATTTTTTCCCAGTAAGCGATGAGAAAGCCACTCAAACATCAATTCAATGCTGATGATTTCCAAATCTAAAATTAAGCTAATGGGTTATCTTTAGTATCTCTACCTTAACAACTGGAGAGATGGCTACAGTGAAGGAAATAGTTACAGCACTGGCAAAAAAAAACCCCAACAGGTATAATATAATTAAATATGAAAAAGATTTTCAGAGCAAGGTTAAGTCTGAGTTTGAGACAGTAGTTACAGGTATGCAAAAACAATACTAAGTATTAATTAAAAGGCAATGTACTCATTCATCCTAAAATATTTAAAAACTACTTTGTGAAGATCTTCAAGATATCTTTTTGATCATACCTAAGGATTTTATTTATACAAGTAAACTCACCTTTAATATGAAAGCTATATTAAGATAGATTTAAAATCAGTCAGTATAAATACAATTTAGCCTATTTTCAGGTTTATTTTAATTACACTTATAATTCTTTCAGAGTTTAAAAATTCAAAAATCACAATAAATAATTTATAATAAATAAATAAATGCATTTCAATCAGGTTTACAGCTACAAAGTACAATTCAGTATTCTGTTTATCACTTTATATCCTCCAGCTTCCTCTATATTATATTATTATAAAAAAGACAAAACAAGATCCTTATTTGTTCACTTAGGCAATATTTACTGCACTGTTAAAAGTTCTCATTCTCTGCCTAACACAGCGTGAAGACTGAGAATAGTTTTCCCCTCAGTGTTTTCATATACAGATGCTGCTGTCTTCTGTACCACCAAGAAGCTGCACAGCAGACTCAACCAATTAAGTTGTATATATTTTTTTAAGTTGTATATTTGATTCTAAATCATTGTACATTAGTCACTGCTATATAGCTGTACTAACTTACTAGTCTGACTACCCTTCTTATTCTGCTTAATCAACTAACTGAAAACTTGAAATAAAAAATGGCACTCACAGTTTGGATTCATTTAATAGGGGAAAGTTTCATGTTTCCAGTATCTAATGAATCATTGATTTTCCTCTTGATAACAGTTACACTTGACACAAGTTGTCCACCAGAATGTGGGTTGCTGAGACATGCTGACTTGCTACCCAAGTCTGTTTTGTTTCCATCAACCCAGAAAGGAATATAAACTTCTGTTCCAGAGGCCACCTAATTGTATGCATCAACATACTCCTCTGGGTATTATGAAGGCAAATAAGTGACTTACAATGAAAAGAAATCACTTTCAAATAAACTGACCACATCCCTGAACACCTGGAAACACAACAGACTATGTTGTGGCCTGAAAAAAAACAAACAGGGCACTGTCTCCAGAGCCCAGAGTCCCAGGAATGTGGAAGCCCCTGGGCTTGCAGGGAAAACACTTCACATTTATAATTCTCAGTTTCATTATCCATTAGAAGACGATAGATAACCTTGCCACTGTAAAAATTCTGCAAGAGCAACTGTACTGGCTCTTTGTCAATCCCTGTTAACATCTATTACTAACTAGCCAAAAACATGTTCTCTGCTTTATAGAGCTCTTTAAATTTGCTGCTACTCCAAAGAGTTTATTTTTTTAAATATGAAACTCTGTTTTCTAGCTATTAAATAAAGTCACAAGCAAAAATGACAGCAGACCCCAAAAAATTTAGAATGAAAGCTTCAGAAAATAGTGACAATGAAAGACATTTCCAAAATAATGGCATATTAATTTATTCAATAAATACTTATGATCACTCTAAATATCTGGAATGAGGTAGATATTAAGTAAAATAAATATGAAGCAAGCATTTATTAAGTACCTACCTTGTGTTAAGCTTTGGACTATAATACAGAAACAAACAAAAAAGAAATGGTCCCTGCCCTCATGGAGCGCACAGTCTACTTGAAGCAGACAAACTCACAAATACAGTGGTAAAGCACCAGGGAGGCTTATGGAAGAAGAGACGGGTTCTGCCTGGAGAATGCAGGGCAGGCTTCAGAGAGATGCAGGCAATGGAGCTGGGCTTGGATGAGTAGGAGTTCACCAGATGAAGGGGAAGGGGGATAAGCGCATTCCAAGCAGAGGAAACAGCACATGAGCAAGCAGAGTCTTGAAAGCACATGCCATGGTGCAGGATGATGAGCGGTCCAACGCAGCTAGAGCAGAGAGGTACACACAAACTAAAGAAATGAATTAGTTTTCAGTTTTAGAGAACTGCAACGATCAGGAAACAAATTAAATTAGTGTAGCTTAATTGTGATTCTGGTAATAATAGGGTTGTCTGAAAGCTTTCCATTTATGTCATAAATAATTGCACCCTTTCCATTGGTAGCCACCACTGTGGTTGGGGTTTTGATGAGTTAGTTTTAGAAAAATTAATCTTATTTTTTTCTCTATGTTTAAGGATCAAAGCCAGGGGAAAACAAGGTTTTCTTAAGCTGAAATTAGAGTTGTGCCTAAACACATTCATGGCCCTATTCTAACTTTCACTAACTTGAACTCCCTCTATTCTGACCACTATCTCATCCTTCTCAATACCTTCAAAATTATCAACTCAAAGAAACATCATAGTTAAACAGAAGCATTTTAGGCTCCCCTTCTCAGGCTGCATCTCTAAACAAGGTACTTGCAATGTTCTTAGAGAAACCAAAGCAAGGTAATCAATGCAACTTATGACTAAACAAAAGAGCTGAAATTCTGAATAAAGAGACACTTAAAGCACAGACCCCAAACCCTTCAGAAAAAGAAAAAAGATGAAAGAGTGGGTCAGAAAGTTTTATACACTGGCCACTAGGCAATGCTTTTCAGGGGCAGGCTGATGCAATGGAAAAGAAACAAGTATGGAGCAAATACTTTGCTAGATGGTCACATAAATTCCTACTGAGTCCTTGAAAATGATGCTAACACAAAGATTTTACTAGCTTAATTTTCAAAATAAGAAATCTGAAACCATCAGGAACATTGCCTGTGACTGTATAAGATAGTAGGTGGTAAGGCTAGTCCACATCAGGCTTGTGGGACCCAAAAATCCTTCCTACACACTTCCATACTGCCTCAGGGTTTCTGAAATGAAACGAGCATTCCCAAGGGATACGCAGGATTATATGATTCTTATCCCTAGAAAAAAAAGCCCTTATTTTCCTTCCACCATTTTCACAGTGTGAGACAATGGGAGTGATAAGAGGGAGAAAAAATTAGTTGCCACTGGGGCTGGAAAAAGGGTTTCTTTTTCCAAATTAAATTAGGACATTTTACTACAATTAAATTAACATCCTAATTCAAATGCTACTTGTTTAAATTCCCATACAATAAACCATCAACTAAGTAGCTCAATAAAACTAATATAGTATCTCCAAAGTATTAAGATAAAAATACCATTCATATAAATCCTAATTCTCAACAGCATCAAAAGTCAAAATAAAAACTGTTCTTTCTCAAATTCTAATAGGTAAGTGTATGTGCCATATTACAATTTTGCCTGTATTTGGGCAACAGGATCCATTTTAAGGAAGGAAAAAAAAAAAAGGAGACATTATCAACCAAGAATCTTTTGTAAGTAGTCCCATGGGCCAAAAGTGTGATGTCTTGTAGAATTTTCACAGAGAGATGGTCAATTGTTGTTTCCATCTTATTAATGTTGTTTCTTTGTAAGTATGACCAACTACCAGGAAATTAATCAAATTTTTAAGTCAAAATGTTCTGCAGAGGGAGGAGAAAAAGGAAAAAAAAAAAAAAAAAAACTGGAGTATTTATACAACCAAGATTACAGTGACAGGTACATGAGGAAAGTTTTTTGAAATAGCATATATATAAGTAAAATAAGTAGCCAACCTTATTTTGATTAAGAGGATCATTCCGCAGTCTCTGTTTGTTCTTCTGTAATTTACTAGGCATCATCTTTCCAGTTCTGAAGTCAAAACTGCTGAGGTCAACAGTATTTCCCAGGTACCTGGCCAACTGAGGTTTGCTTCTGAACTTCTTACCACTCGGACTGGAAGAAAAACAACACTAATTGTACAAAAGACAGTATTTAGTTATCTACATAAACCTTTCAGTCATGTCTTCTTCTCTGCTCCCAACTTATTATCACATCATGATTTTATGATTTTATCCAAAAGAAATGTTAAAACTTAAAAGAGCTTCATGACACCCCTGTAAAAGCTATAATGTGCCATCTAACATGACACTCTATTAAACATACCACTGCAGCACAGAACAGATGTTACTACAGATAATCCCACTGGTCACTCCCTCACCAACTACCAGAAGATTTTCAACACTAAGTGCAGGGCACAACACTGTAAGCTTACTGCAAAGGTCTTCAATCTTACAAACTTTTTCCAAAATGACTTTTGAAATGCTATTCTTTTCTGTATATACTACACATACACAATGCCAGCAGTAAGAAGAACGAACTTCAGAACATTTTTTTCTAAAACCAATAACCTTTATTAAAAATACACAAACACATGGAATCTATATAACCTTTGATTACTAACTTGAAATTATATTTACAACAGAAAAAAGTCTTGACTTTTGACTTAAAAGAGAAACTAAGGCAAACATTTACAAATTTATTTGTATAATATTGACATAAGTTTTGTTAGCCAAAGTCCTACCTTAGCGAAGCATATCAATGATTTACTGCTTGTAAGAAATAAGAAATACTGTCAAATTTGGAAAATAATTCAAATGTCAGAATTTGTAGAGGGATAAAGTAGCTTTTCCTTAAGAAAAAATATATATATATTTCCTCTATGGCCCAAAGTCTTATTTAATAAAATAAAATTTCTGGGTCAAAAATGCTGGAATAAGCTGCTAAAAATCAGCATGACATGTCACTAGAAGAGAATTGTGAAAATTCTGAAATATCTCTCTAAGAAGTCAGCATGTTAGAACTTCAACCTGCACCCACTAGCCACAAGAAAAAAAAAAAAAATTCACTAGGAGTACAAAAGAAAAATGGTTAGGGAAATGATCAGTAAAATATTCCCCGGGAACAGAACAGAAAAAATTCAATACCAGATGAAATTTAAAATACACCCACTCTGTCGTTAAACTGGGTTCTGCCACCACCACGTTTTATATATATATATTCACACACACCAAACTATGTAATTTTTCTTTAACCAAGACATTTTATCAGTTGCAAAGACATACGGTTTTTATTTGTAGATACAATGAATTGTAGATTGCATGCTTATTTAAAAATCATATGGCACTGAAAAAAAAACTGGGAAATAATTTTATTCTTATCTAATATAGTACATAATTATTATTAAAATAACCAAATTAATTTAAGACATGGTAAACATTCTTTTATATCATTAAAATTAATTTTAACATAGCTAGAGTAATCATATAGTCCTAAGATAGTCAAGTTACTGGTAAGATTCTGATAAACTACTTGATATACCATAAAATAAAATAAAAACCTCCACAAAATAAAATGACATTTCTTAATCAGTTATCCCTTAACATAATCTCATTAGTACCATAAAAAGCTGAGCTCCGGAGCAGACTTTGTTTCAACAATGTTTCAGAAGATAAAAATAAAACTACATCCCCCAAAAAGATAAGCACAATTATTCTTAATATATGGCTGAGAGATAAACAGTATCATTTTGAAGAAACAAATTTATGAATTTCACAAACTGACCCTCCAACAAGCAATTACCTACGCAACAGACATGACAGATAGCTACTGCAGCTGAAGACACACTAGAGCCTAACTATATCATATCTCTATAGAATAAAATTTATCAGAGATCAGTTGTAGAACCTACACCTTCCCATTATGGAAATCTAAATATTCAAGAACCCAATTAAAAGGCTATGTTCATTAAATGTGAATGCATGACTTATAAATAGTTGCCACTGTTTATTGATTTTAAAATCAAATGGAATATGTTTAAGAGAAGTCTGCTATAGTCTAATAATTAAAGGAAGAAGGTGGAACTCAATTTCAACTACTAATATATACAAAAGAAATTAAGAGAATCAACTAGTATCCAGTCAGTTCTTACACTAAATCACTGCCTCTTGTCATAAGAATGAAATTCGAAGCTTCTATACTGGACTGCTGCAAGTACTTAGCATACACAATACTGCCTTCACAACAGAGGTACATTTTCTTCTCTACAACTGCTATTTTCTTCTCTGTAACTGCTATTGCTTGTGCATGATGATATTCCTCTACCTAAGCTGAAGGTAAGCATATAGAAAGGCAATGCTCAAGGGAATGCAATGGTTAGGCAGCAATCTGTCAGTCAAATACAGAACATCTGTACTGTGGCAAAATGACCCTTGAAGTGGTTGAGGAAGTAACTGAAGATGAACAAAAAAACTGTACAGTTACTGGTGCTCTGGTATTAGCCAGAGTGACTAATTTATCATTTGTACTCTAAAATGGTGGCTGTAGGTCCCAGTGTAAGATACATACACCAGGACTGAGTGTATTTCCCTAAGTAGTAACTTAGGGAAATTATTATTATTTTTAACTCTAGTAACTAATGAAGGATATTAGTCATTTTCAGTTTTCCCTGGCCAAAACGATTACTTCTCGTCCCAGTAATAAAATACTAATATTTCACTTTCAACCACAAAAAAATTTCCCTACCAACTGCCCCCTAGATAAGCCTGTCCTGAATGAACCGAAGTCTCACCTTTAACTGTTCCTGCCCACTAATAACCCTTAAAAAAGAAATGATTAAACAAAAATCAAAAACATGTTATGTTTTTCCAGTTCTTATGAAAAAATAACCCATTACTTGAACTACACCTTTGCTTGCTTTCATTCTTATTAAACTGTTGTTTGTTGTTTGTTTTTAGATACTAGGTCTCGCTATGTTGCCCAGAGCTGTCTCGAACCCATGGACTCTGGACTCAAGTGGTCCCCAACCTCAGCCTCCCAGGTAACTGGGATTACAGGCACACGCCACCTCACCTGGCTGTTTAAAGTGTTTCTTAAACTTAACTTAGAGGTTTCTAATTAAAGGTTTAAAAAAGCAAATAAATTTTATTTAGTATTTGATGTTCAAATCTTAAAGAGCTTAATTGAGATATCAAATAATTTGAAATGATGAACACTATAATTTAATGGTATTTACATTTCATTACTCTAGAAACAATTGTAAATCACCACTTTCAGTCTATGTCATAGAAATCAATCCTCCAATGTGGTGCTATGTGCATGTGAATGTGCACTCTGAAAACACCAGTCTAATACTTTTTCACGTTACATTGGAAACATGGACCATCATGGTGTTTAGTCAAACACTGAGACTAGAGGTCTACGGAAGCACAAGAGCATCTTCACCCACATTTCTGAAAGAATGTTCTGCGGGGTTGGTGCTACTCAGAGTAGAATGAGACTGGACTATAGTTGAAAAATGGATGGCAGATGCTACGATCATGAGCATGTTCAAAGGTGCATCACTCTGCAAAAATAACAGGAAGTACTTAGTGGGGATTATTAAAAATCTCCACACTAAAAGATCTGTAAGCTTTCCAACACTGGAAATGTTTGAAAATAAAGAAACATCTTTTTTTTCCTAATTCTTTAAATGTTAAAAGCTTACTTTATTACTTTCAAGAGTAAATTTTGAAAGAAAAAGATTTCCCTAGCTTCAAATAACAAAAAATAAAATTTAAACTGAGACCAAAACTCTGAAATTATATCTACTGTACTCAATTACAAAACATATAATCAGAAAACGGACAAGAGAATTAATGCAAAGAACATATTCTACAATACAGATACAGAAAAATCTAAAAGTCAGCTCCCCACTCTCTCTTCTTTTAATTCTCTTCCTTCTAACCTTAATATCACAGGTCTTTTCCTTAGTCATGCTCCATTTGCGATCCTGGTAGATTTTACCTACTCATCTTATACTCCCTAGTCACATAATTAATCCAGTTCTTTAATAATGAACAAACTTTGACTCCATTCATACCTTTCTATTTCTGAGGCTACTGCCTAAATCAAATCTTTATCACTAGCACAGATATAAATCACTGTAACAGGTCAACTAATTTTCTATTAGCTAGTTTATTTGCTTCCCAACTTTCCAGACACTCTTCCTAAAACACTGTTAATCCCACATCTCCAATTTAAAAGCCCGCAATGGACTTGAATCCATTAGCACAAGAAGCCAGACTTCTTAAACTAATCTTCTGATCGAGTCTCCTTAACTTTCAACCTTACTAGCCTAGTGACCCTTGCTCCAGAAATAACTGTTTCCAACCTCCACTCTGAATAGAAATGGTTTCCCTCTTCAGCCCTTCACAAACCCAAGTCTTATAAACCTGGATCCAAAACATAGGTTTCCATTTCCAATGCTCAGGGTTGAATTACCAGAATTATCAATTCACCTTGTACCTCTTAAATAAAGCCTCAGTGAACTATACAGCAATTCTTCTTGCTTTGTTACCAGGTCAAGAGGGACCTCCACCCTGGACCAGGGGCCTATTCAATCACCCTGTATCAGTTTCAGGCAAAGAATCAAACTGTGCATAGGTATCTCTTCCTTGTATTCTAATTTTGAGGTACTAAGTTCTGTATGACTATAAAAATTGCAACATTTTGATATCACAAATTGCATACTGAACTAGTTATTTATGAGTAAAATGATGTCAGATTTGCTTTAAATAATAAAGGTTAGGTCAGAGATAATAGATGGGGTAAGAATGAAATAAAATTGACAACCGTTGAAGCTGGGTAGTTGGTAGTTTTGTTATATATATGTGTATACATGAGACTCCATTTTGTATATATGTTTGATGTTTTCTATAATAAAATGTTTCAAATATAAGCAAGTCTACCATGCCCCAAGGAACAGTGATCCTTACCCAGGAAAAGGATAATGCTCCAGAAAAGACTAAAGGACTAAACATGGACCAGCAGTAACAATAAAGGAGACTGAGTGACCAGAGGGGGGATTAGGGGGTAGGAGGGTATCCCAGAGGGGACTAACAACCGCTCAAAGATGACGTTGTATGACAAAAGTAAATATAATTAAAAATAAATAAAATGCTTTAAATATCAAATATGTAATCTTATTTTATCTTCAAAAATTAAAGTCTTTTTTATGTAGAATTTGAGCAAGTATATTTAAGCATAAAATAACTTCCTTAGCAGTTGCGGGGGGAGGACACTTAATTATTTTAAACAACCATAAGAAAGATGTTTAAATTTGAAAATGTGATAGTGTTCCACCTTTCTTATAAACATAAATGTTTAAAGAACCACTACACAATTGTAAACAGTATTAAAGACTCAAGACATAATCTAAATTCTTAATCATATTCTTTTTTATGAGACTAGGTCTTGCTATTTTTGCCAGTGAAACTGCAGGCTCACTTTGCCCGGGGTACCACAGACTCAAGCAATTCCCAGGTAGCTGGGATTACAGGCATGCACCACCACACCCAATTATTTTTTTGGGACTAGGTCTTACTACGTTGCCCCGAGCAGGACTTGATCAGGAATCCCTGGCTCCAGCCACTTCATAGGCTGAAGCTAACAGGCACATACCACCGTGACCGACTTTAAATTCTTAATCATTTTCATTCCATAGACTAATATTTATGTGACAAAAAACCAAACAGCTTAATACTGGTAAGCAAGGTAAGAAAAAAATATGCAGGTGATCCACTAAAAAATATGAATGTAAGTATAATTCTAGTTAATCCCATCCCAACTGCCTGTGAGACACTTTCTGAAAAGAGAAAACAGTGGCTATTCTGGTTAAACTGGGGACTGGACATTTTTATGGAATTATCAACTAAGTATGCCTGCGAGTCTGAAAATTACTGCAAAATAGGGTGCTAGAAATTGACGAAACAAGGAGCCCATAACCGTTAAAACTGTTTGATGAGCACATTCACTACACTTTTCTATCTACTTTTACTTTTGCATACGCTTGAGTTTTTCCTTACTAAAAATGGACAATTACATTCAAGACCAGACCAAACTTTAAAAAGGAAAAATTTTAAAGAGGTGCATATAACACTACTTATGTGTTACAGAGAATTTTAAAGACCTTCATCCTTGCTTTAATTTATGAATTCTTCCACAATAAAAAGAACAAGAAAAGGAATATCAAGACAAATTACTTAAAAAATTTTAAAGTTTCATAAATATCTAGTTGCACTTGATAAATACTAAATGTTCAATTTTAATAACTAAATTTAAATCATATTTACTAATATGTATATTCACATATCTCATATAATCAAGTTCCCAAACAAATGAGTTTAAATTTATATCACCAAAGAGCCAGGCACGATGGCTTGTGCCTGTAAGCTTCAGCATATGAAGTGGCCAGGTCTAGGGATTGTGGTTCGAGTCCCACTCGGGGCAACACAGCGAGACCTAGTCCCAAAAAAATAGCTGGGTGTGGTGGCACGTGCCTGTAATCCCAGCTACCTGGGAAGCTAAGGCTGGGAAGCTAAGGCTGGGGATTGCTTAAGTCTGTGGTATCCCAGGCAATGTGAGCCTGCGGTTCCATGGGCAAAAATAGCGAGACCTAGTCTCAAAAAAAAAAAAAAAAAGGTATCACAAAAGGACAAGGCAAAAATTAGAAGATCACAAATATTCAAATTTCATTCTAAAACATATTCGCATTCTCCTTGAAAAGTTTTAGCTTTCAGAAGTTGTGAGGAACATATATAAAACTTTATTTTACAATCTACTTAGTCATTTCTTAGTGGAACTGGCAAATAACAAAAGATCAAATAGCAATACTGAAAGGAAAACTATATTCTTAGTTCAGTAAATTCATGAAAAAAATAGTAAGGCAATTCATTTATAATTTATCATGCAAGCATGAGATTTCAAACATGGGCTAAGGGTTATTATGAATTTCTAGTAGTCCCGCTATAAAATTTTAAAAAGCACACACACAAATCATTTTTTTCTAAGTTATCGGCTTCTGTTCCAATAATTAAAGCTAAACTAAAAAAATTATGACTCGATCTCACACGTAATTTTAAAAGTCATTTGGAAAAAATCTGCAGTCAATTTCTGTTGGAACTTTTAAAAATTGTTTTGCATATCAGTTCCTTTTTAACTATGCAATTCTTTTACGACAGGCATTGTGGGTATTCTGGTGAGATTTTGCATGTTAGATTAAAAAAGTCAGGTATAATTCCTCTTGCGTATCACAAAAACAGTGATCCACCACACCTACTTGTCTTTTACTTCTGAATGTAGGCTAGAATCAGACAATATCAAGGAAAAATAAAACACTAAGATCACTTCATACATTTACTAAACAATAAATTCTTAATAGACATACATTTCTTTCCGTTCAATTTTTCCATTTTTCTCCTCCAATGTTACTACAGAGGGGACAGACAGATCATCTTTCCAGACAAAGGGTTCACTTCCACATAGTGATTTAAAATTTACTATCTACTTAAGTATGCAAATATAATAGTAAAATATAATTACACTACTTTAGTGAAATTCCAAGTGTAATAAATTAGATTAGGCATAAGATGCTGTAATATTTGAGAATGCTTGAATAATATGTGAAATAGTATATCTATGTAAGGCAGCACAATGTTTAGTTGTTCAACTACCAGCATCAGGATTTTAATTCAGCATAGCAGTAAAGTTCAAGCACTTTTCTATGCGAACTTCACATCTATGAAATGAAATAACTGTACCTATTCTTCACGTGATTACAGGAATCCTGTAGCATAACACACATAAACTATTTTGCAAACTAATACTACTAGCTGCCAAAATTATGAGTTGTGACACAGAACACAAATTAAAGCACCTAAGACCATACACTATATCCTCTATTATACAGTTGGCAAAGGTCAAATGTTGGTGTCTTATGTCTGTGCACTATGATCATCTTGTCATTTTCACTATATCTTTAACATACAAAAAGAAAAAAGCTTCCTACTCTATATATTAATCTCACCATAAATGGTGAAAATTAGGAACTTGAAGATGTTCCTAATTTGGATTTAATGAAACATCTCAATTAATTTCATTCCAGCACACCACCATAGATAATATAAAGCAGAGGGTAAGAAGTCACTTAAGACTTGCTTTATAAAATTGTAAGTGTCATATAAACTGGTAAACACTACTCAACATCTGTGTTCAGCACCGTTTCTGAGGGAAAGAAGATGGCTACTTAAGAAAGGCAGGGCTACAACAGAAATGAACATGATGCTACAAAGGACACCAGAATTAATTACCAGAGGAATTATGTATGTGAAGGGACAGTTTATTGAAAGAAAAACTTGATATAGTTACACCTGAAGTTAATGTTGTATATTAACTATAAGTCAATAAAAATACATTATAATAAAGAGCTGGGGTACAATTCACTTCCTGTTGAGTGTGATGTAAAATTTAATGGAGTCCTAACTAAAGTACCTAACTGAAACTGAAAGACTTGCGTCTATTACCATTAGTATCAGTATTGAGATAAAAATCACATACCATAAAATTCAATTTTAAAATTCACTTTAAAAATTCACTCACTACAAGTGAGTAGTTTTTCATACATTCATAGTATATGTGGGATATACACCTAAATATTTTTAGATCTACCTATGCGTTGTATCTGCATAACTTGATTATAGAAATGCTTTCTTGGTCCTTAAATGTATCACAGGCTTCAAGGAATCTACTTTATACTTCCGCATTCTGGAACTGAATTCTTTATAATCATACCCATCTTACAAATGTGGAAACTGCAGCACATTTTAAGTGACATGCTCAAGATCACACCCATGGTAAGAGCGCCAGAATACCAACTCCCGACCTCCCAACCCCTAGAGACTCGAACTTTTATATCATTCAGGATTTTATAGGCCTCAATTATATTGCCCGAGCTCTCTTCTTGCAGATCAAGGTGAAATCTTTCTAACCTCTCTTCACACCTCTGTGATTATTTAATTGTCCTCTGGGTCCACTGTATTTTCTTCAAAGACTGATAATGTAACATAATTTTGATGAGCCAAAAATGTCCACTATTAATGTTGACTCCCAGGTCTTTCACTCAGTTATATTAGAAGTTTAGAATCTAACTATTTATTTAGACTTGATATTTTTAAAAGCAAAAAGACCTAGCATGAGTTCTTACAGAGGAAAATTTTATAATTACCAATCTGCAAGTGCAAGAGAATCAGGGGTTATAAATGACAGAAGTATATCAATTAGAAAATTATTTTTCAAATAATGGGTTCAAATGATGGCAAACTTTTTCAGAAACTACACCAATGGATCTAACACTGTATCAAACCACACCCATTTAAAAAACACATTTTGAATGCTAATACATAAACTGCCACAATACTATCAGTAATCCTGACAGAAGGCATAATCATATTGCTTAACTGGCAACAAAGGCACGCCTTCTATTACAATTTGGCAGTCCTGGGGGAGAGCCAAAAAAAACATTCTACCAAAATTTGAGGCTTTCTCGATGAGCTTAATTTCAGACCAATTAATACGTGTCTGCCACACCCTATGTTAAGAAGTACAGATTTATTTAAATTAATCTCCCCAGGGGCAAGCTAATTCAAGAGTTAGCTTTATTAGAATCTGTGTGAACAACTGGGTGCAGGTGTTCACATTACCAAAGGTTAACTCTTAACCCACTGTATTAACAGATATGGCGTGTTTTGTGAACTACTGGTTTAAAAGTGGAATGTATAGATATGCTAAAATGTAAAACAGTCACACTGTGAATTGACAAATGATGATTCTCCTTTATTCTGAATAAGTGCCCAACCTCACTAATCAGTGAAAATAAAGTCAGAGAAATTACAGTATCATTATGTATCACATATTACAACATATGTTCCCTCCTACCTAAGTGTAATCTCCCAGAAGAAATCAAGACTGGATGTTACAATCCTGCATAGTAGCTAACATTATAGTAGCTAACATTTTATAGGTAGTCTATAAACAAAAGACCCTCCAATCCCCAACTAAATATATGTGGCAAAAATCTGTTGAATGTGTCCTTTCCATTTGGCATAAATAAGGCAAATCATGCTGTGGGGTCTCAGAAAGACTTTCGTTTTAGAGAGTGATTGGTACCAAATTCATTTGTGATTCCCCTTAAAATGTGCTCAGAAAGTTTGTTTCCAACTGATTATATCAATTAAGTATGTACCCAGCTGATATAAAAAAGTTAACATCAAAAAATGAACACAACTTAAATATGTGACCAGCGTTTGCTTCTGCAGCACATACTAAATAATGTGACCACAAGACAGATTTCCACTTCTGTGATATGCCTTTTTGAAGTATTTTTTCCAGTTACTACAAGAAAACAACAAAAAAAGCTTTGCAATAACCAAAAGCTAGTCTGAACAAACACGTCATTCCAAAACCAAACAAACCATTTTCCCAGGAGAAATGTCAAGAGGGAGTGAAACTCAAAGTTTAAGATGCTCTACTGAGAATAAACTAGTCATTTAGTCCTCAAGGAATTCAAATCTCAGACACAGAATATTCTTGTCAAATATAATTGGCTACTAGACATCAAACACAGTTCACAGGAAAGGAGTTTATGCATACTACCTGTTCAAAAAGAAAACAAAATGAACTATGCAAAAATGAACAACTGTGAATAGTATTAAATGAAACAATATGAAGAAGGCATTTCTTCCACAATAACTTTTTTAACATTGTTGAAATTTAACATTGTTAAAACTTTTTAACACTGTTAACTTTTTAACATTGTTAAATTTTAACATTTAACATTTAACACCGTATTAAATTATGGGAAAAGACAAAATGATCACTTTTGTATGTTTGATGTCAGATTAAGAGAAAAAATGTCCAAAGCAACATCAATTTCTTCTCAGAGGTGAAATAAATTTATTCGACTACTCATCCGTACATTTGAGCAACTTTCAAGAATATGTTCATATTTGCACATTATACCAGCATCAATCACATTCTTGTGGGTATGTATGTATGTATACACACATACACACACAATGTTACTTTACCTGTTAATCTCAATTCATAACTATTTTACTAACGTCGTTTATTAACTTTCTGGATATTGGAAAAAAGAAAATCCTGCACAACATGCAGGCTATATATCTGACAACATAGGTAAGGGAATATATTCCCTGAAAAATGCTTTAAATGGCGCACAAACATGACCTTCCAAGTCACAGAATAAAAGTTTACAGCCTCTTCTATCAATAGAATCATTTATAAACGTTAGTAGACTGCTGATAACAAATTTCATTGTTATCAGTTCAATACTGGGTCATCCAAATAGCATGATCATAGGACTGCAAGATCCTATGAAGCCAAAATTCTTGAATCATTCAGATCAAAATTTCTCAACTTTGACAATGTTGATATTTTGAGCCAGATATTCTTTGCTATGTGGCTAGTCTGTGTATTACAGAGTCTTTACTAGCATGCTCCCACCTTTACCCATTTAGATGCAGGAGCATCCCTTTCCAGGGTGTGACAACCAAAAATGTTCTCAGACACTGCCGAATGTCCCCTTGGAAGGCAAACTTTGCTCTAGAAATCTAAACTATTACGGTGTCAATTTTCAAAAGTGACTAAATTCTGCAACACCAAGCGAGTTTCAAGGAACTTCAGGCATCCCAAAAGGTTACTTCATCTGAAACTTTCCTAGATTCCACAAAGTAACTGAAACCGAGTTACTGCAGATAGCTTCATTCTTCCACATGTGCATGATTAAACACTCTAGTGATGATGAATCTGGGACAGGCTGGGACAGGAGCCAACAGTGACTGGGTTTTACAGTTTCGATGAATTACACCGTCTTTTAACCCTTCAGTGGACTAACCATTCTCACCCGAGTAACCCTTTCTTCGCAAACCCCTTTCTCCCCAAGACCTTTAACTTAAGACGCCCTCCTCTGGGCTCTCCACCATTCAGACACTTCGCCTGTCACTGCACTGGGGTCACTAACCGAAGACTTAGGCACCTTCTGCTAACAGGCCCTGTCTCCCCCACATCTCTAGGTATCCAGGACGAACCCAGCCCAGGTCAGTGCCTGACCCTTGACCCCGGCCTGACCCCACCGCCCCCTCCCCGCCCCCAGGGCGTTACCTGAAGTAGTAGACATCGCTCTTGCCGGCACTGAGCCCAGATTTTCGGATCACTTCCTCCTTCTTCCATCCGGGGGGGAGGGCCGGGCAGTCCATCCTCTTCCCGCTCTCTGTGGCCCGGGGTCCCCTGGGCCCCGGCCCCGCGCTCCCCGACGGGAAAGGGACCGGCTCCCGCCGGGGGGCGCCGCCGCCACCGCCGCCGCAGCCGCCGCCGCCGCCGTCGCCGCCAAGGCCGCTGCCGCCACTCGGGGGACGGCCGCGGCCCCGGCCCCGGCCCCGGCCCCGTCCCCGGCCACGGCCCCGGCCCCGGCCACGGCCACAGACGCCGCCGCCCCGGCCCGCCTGCTTCCACCGCCCCCGGCCACGGCCGCCGCCCCGAGCGCCTTCCCTGCGCACGCCGCTCACCGGGGACGGGGCGAGCGCGCTGCCCTGACCCCCCTGCTCTATGGCGGAGTCGCCGCCGGCGCCGCTGCCGCCCGCCGCGCTCTCCCCCTCCTCCTGCTCCGGGCAGCAGCGGCCTCCCCCCGGGTGCGCGCGCATCCAGCCCCCTCCCCAGCCGGCGCTGCGCTTCTTCCGTAACCGAGCCCTTGGAATCCCGGAGACCCGCCCCGCCCGCAGAGCGGCGCGCGGGGGACGCGCGCAAGCATCATAGAGCGGGCGCGCACAGAGCGGCCCTCCTGCTCGGGGCGTGGCCCCGGCCACCGCCTCTTAGGTCCTCCAAGCGCTGTGGGCGGCCATCTTATCCCCGCCTCCTCAAGGACCCGCCCCCGACCCCACCCGCTGAGCCTGTGCCGCGCCCTTCCGGCCCCCGCCCTCCTGGGGCGCGCGGAACCCGGAAGGCGGTTTGGCCCCAGAGTGGCTTGTGGAGGAATGTCAGGGCTGCGGTTATTTCGTTTCAGTTACGTCTGACCTCCCCTGCTAGCTGCTTTTTACCTGAGTTTACTTACCAATTAATAAGTTATAACCAAATATATCATTTTATAGTCAATGGCATACTACCTAATGGCATAACCCCCATTCCTGCCCCTCTACACCAATACTTGCCCTAGAGCTCAGATTAATTTAGCCATAGGGTTCCACCTCTATGTTTCAGAATCTCTTCTCCTGGTCCTATGACCCTAGATTGATTATCCTAGAATGTTATGAGGCTATGGGAAGGGAAATGATCATCTGAAACCTCCCCTCCAGTTCTAAAGAGTTTACTTTCCGCTTTTTCCTTGGCATGACCAGAATTCCTCAATACACCATGAATTTACTTTTCTTAGAGTGGTTTCTTAATTTAGACTTTAACCAAGCATCACAAGTCTTTCACTTGATGAGTACACTCTTATGTTGAAAGCCCAGCTTAACCCACTGTCACAAGCCATTACCAATCTATGAGCAATACTGGATCTGTCAACTCATCACACAGGAATGATTTGAAATAATAGCAGATTGGTTACGAAAATATATTTAAATTTTAGATAAGTATTTCTTCTATATGTTGGTTAGTATTTATAGAAATGTGCTACCAAAATTCAAGATGAGATGTTATAAGAATTTGGAAGACTGAAAATCCTAAAGAAAACTTTATTAGACTGATTGATACACTGTTTTTGTACATGGAGTACCAGAAGTTATCTCATGATGGTAACAGTTGAGGTCAACACTGTATGTAAGGTCTCTGTGGAAGAGCATACATGATTGACAAGTAATAATAGCAGGCTAAGAATTGAATCCTAAGAAACTTGTAATAAGATCAAAGTTTGGATTACAAACACTTTGTCAGAGTAAGGGCTTTAATTTTTACTCCTAATTAAAACTAATAGGTAAACATGAGCAACATTCTCAGTAAAGACAGCAGTTGAGAGAACAAATGGGATGAGATACTTTTGGAAATTTTTACCTTTTTAGACTGTCAAGATTATAGATCAAATGATGTAGCAGAGCTAAAAGCTTCTTTGGAGGAATAAATCACTATGAATTTAGAGTAATTACTTTGATTTCCACCACCAGATTCCATTTTTCAAATAACACTATAAATACTTTAATGTTCCCTCTTTAAGAAATATCTCACTAAAAGCATTTCAAAATCCTTTTGGGTCACACATCACACTGTAATGCCATAAAATAAAGTACAAGCGGAAATGTTATTCGCCATTGAAACAAGAAAACAATCTAATTAAAGAAATAGACTGAGACCCTAGAAACACTGAGAACAGATACTAAACACCTATGAGATGGGTCTCTTGGAATCTGCGTTTAGGGTTAAGAGATCGAGATTCTTTTTTGACCTGAAAATACTGGACAAATAACAAATCATTTATAGTTCAGGGAAAAGACATTTTCTCTCATTCCTAGAAGAGCAACATTATTTTTCTCAGGTAGTAAAACTGTGATCAAATTTTCCAACTTTATCTGTCTCACAATGGAAACGGTCACGTTGGCTTCACTTTATGGAAAAAATGAAAGACGACAACCAGAAAGGATTATGTATGAAATCTGGTCCATTAAACAAACAATAGAGATTTAACCACCTCTGATCTCTGCCTCCCAGGTGTAAAAGCAGGTGCCGAAATAACAACTGTCACCCTAGAAAACTAGCCATTATTGAAAATACTTTCCCTTTATTGTTTACCAGATATTACTGAAATTAAGTCATTAAAGAAAAGGTAGCTGTCAAATAAAATTGTTATTTGGATTTTTATTAAGAAAAATATGACATTCAGGAGACGAAACTTAAAAGAACCGTTGGGGGTTAATGGCTGACTTTGAGAGCTGTGTATTTTATTGACATTTGAATCTTTGCGTCTATAAGTTAAGGAATGAAGGATTTAAATATTGCAAAGCCTTACTTTTTCCAATGAGCAAATTTCCATCAAGTGATAAGGAGATATCAGTTTCTCTCTCTTGCAGAGTCCAAACAGTATGGTTAGAACTTATTGAGACATTAAAAAGGAATGAGGGCATAGCCGAAAAACCATTTCCAGCTCTAATTAGTAGTTTCTATGATTCACTAAGTTGGCCCAACTACTGTTCACCTAATGCCCAGCAAAAATGAAATGTTGTTGGCATGGCATGTCAGAAGGCTGAATGACACTTTCAAGTACACGCAGTATAAATAAAACATTTTTTTATTACCTTCCACTTGGAATTACTACAGAGGAATCTTAGACTGCATGGTTCAAACTGAAAAGGGAAGAGTTAATTACTTGAAAGGCAAGAGAAAACATGGAGAGGTAAACTTTGAACCAAGGGAAACTATTTGAGAAATCTGTTATTTTTAAATTTTTCTGCTAGTTGTTACATTAGCCATGAGTAAGTGGTGAGTAAAAAGTGTTTAGGAGTACGGGTGAGAGATAAGCTTATTTGATTTACTTTCCTAAAATAGAAGTTTGTCTATTCTATCAATAGACGGAAAATGATCTTTAGATTTCAAAGCCTTAAGATACCACTTTATGCTAAAATGGTGATTTTTTAACCTTCAGTCTAGCTGCAAAATATCACAATCCCAGGACAGGTAATTCATGAGAAATAGGATTAACTATGGCTGCTTTTCACAAGGGCCAGAAGAATGGTACTGAGATCAGAAAATACATGTCAAACTTGCTGCTAATTCAGGTTGGAAAAACTCCTCTGCTCACACCCCCACTCCAGCATCTTTCACTTGGTTAAGTTCTATCAGTCCTTTGAGGTTCACCTTAAATGACTTCCTCCAAGGAGCCTTCCATGACCTACACTATCCCCTGTATACCTTGACCCCCAAATTGTACACTTTCTGTCACACTACTGTTCAGTATTTCCCCTTTGTTCAGTATTTGTATTTCATTATAATTATTTAATTGTGTTTCTCCCCCTGCTCATCTAGATGGAGATTCTTCATGCTCTTCCAATGCCTATTACTGGGCCTGGAACATAGTCATTAGATATGGATGGAAAATTGTGTAACCTAATGAAACAAAATAATGAACAGCTTATATCCTTCTCAATGGAAGTATATAATATTAACAGCTGTTAGAGTTTTAGAAAATGTGGGTAAGTTTCTGTGCCCCAATGATATACAACAATAAATTTGACTTAATTTAAAATGAAGCTTAAATTCATTTTAGAAACATATTTGATTATAAAATAGTTACCATGTTTTCTTTAGTCTCTACTGTTTGAATTGAAAGTAACTCAAAGTATTAAGTTCCTCAAAAATGTTGTGAAATACATATCATTTAAAAAGTACAAGATGATTTCTTTTTTCAGCTGTACTTTTTATTGATTATACATATATATATATATACATATATATACACATTGCATCATTGTCTATCCTGAGGTTCTCCCATCACCTTATCACCCATAAACAATCTCAGTTGTTTGTGCCCTCCCTCTCCCCTATTTTCCCCCTCCTCTCCCTCTCTTGCTCTATGTTTTAGTTTTATATTTTGGGCAGTTTTATATTTTTCTTGTCTGTTTGTTTGTTTGTTTTTCTTATACCCCTCAAATAAGTGAAACCATACCATATTTCTCTTTTTCTTTCTGACTTATTTCCACTAATTGATTCCTTCTAGCTCCATCCATACTGCTGTAAATAACATAAGGCTGTCTTCTTTGATTGATGCATAATATTCCATTGTGTAAATATACCACATCTTCTTCAGTCATTTGTTTGGGGGCATTTGGGTTGCTTCCATATCTTGGCAATTGTAAATAGTGCTGCAATAAATATATGCATACAGGTGTCCTTATGTGCTAGTGATTTTGTATCCATTGGGTAGATTCCCGGTAGTGGGATTGTTGAGTAGAATGGTAGTTCTAACTTTCAGTTGTTTGAGGGTCTTCCACACAGCCTTCTGTAGTGACTGGACCAGTTCGCACTCCCACCAACAGTGTTAATTGTGCTCCTTTTTCTCCACATCTGTGCCAGCACTTGTTGCCCGTTTTTTTCATATGGGTCATTCTTACTGGTGTAAGATGGTATCTCAGTGTGGTTTTGATTTGCATTTTCCTGATCACTAGTGATGTGGAGCATTTTTTCATATGCCTATTGGTCATATGTATTTCCTCTTTGGAGAAGTGTTTTTGCAGTTCTTCTCCCTATTTTCTAACTGGGTTTTTTGCTTTGCTTTTGTTAAGCTGTGTGAGTTCTTTGTGGATCTTTGCTATCAGATACTTTTCATTTGTATGGAGGGCAAATTTTTTCCCATTTCGTTGAGCTTCTTTTTGTTTTGTTTATTGTCTTTTTTGCTGTGTAAAAGCTTTTTAGTTTGATGTAGTCCCAGCTGTTTATGTTTTCCTTCTTTTTTTGCCTGCTGTAGATGTGTCCAGAAATGGATTTATGATGTGTAATTCAAGGAAGATTTTGCCCAGGTTTTCCTCTATGTGTTTTATGATTTCAGGTCTTGCATCCAAGTCTCTTGTCCATTTTGAGTTGTTTTTGTTCAGGTGTGAGAGAGTTATCTGGTCAATCTTTTTTTGCATATCTTGGTCCAGTTTTCCCAGCACCATTTATTGAAGAGGCTGTCCTTGTTCCAATGACTGTTTTTTGCATCTTTATAAAAGATCAGTTGTCCGTATATGTGAGGTTTTATTTCTGGGCACTCAATTCTTATTCACTGGTCTGATTGTTTTTGTACCATATGTTTTAATTTTTATGACTTTGTAGGTTAATTTGAAGTCTGGGATTTGACACTTCCATTCTCTTTTTTTTTTTTTTTTTGAGACTAGGTCTCGCTGTTTTTGCCTGTGGAAGCACAGGCTCATGTTGCCCGGGCTACCACAGACTCAAGCAATCCCCAGCCTTGTAGCACACACCACCATGCCCAGCTATTTTTTTGGAACTAGGTCTCACTATGTTGCCCCAGGCAGGACTCAGGCTGCAATCCCTGGTCCCCACCGTGGCTTCTTAGGCTGGCGCTTACAAGCACATGCCTGGTCATTCTCTTTTTGGGGGGTGGGGGGTGTCTGAAGCATTTTCGATATTCGAGATCTTTTATTTTTCCAGATGAATTTCAGTAATTTTTGTTCTATCTCTTTAATAAAATGTCCTTGGGATTTTTATTGGGATTGCATTGAATCTGCAGGTTGCTTTTGGTAAAATAGTCATTTTGATGATGTTAATCTTCCAATTCATGAGCAGGGAATGTCTTTCCACTTTTTAAATGTCTTCTTCTATTTCTTTTAGGAATGTTTTGTAAATTCCTTGGCATAGATTCTTCATGTCTTTGGTTATGTTTATTCCCAGGTATTTAATTTTCAGCGTTGTAATGGCAAATGGAGTAGTCTTTTTAATTTCTTCTTCTTCTGACTGAATTTGCATATAAGACCACTGATTTCGGTGTTTTGCTTTTGTAGCCAGCTACTTTACTGAACTGGTTTACTTTTCCAATTAGTTTTTCTGTGAATTTTTTTGGATTTTCTACATAGAGTATCATGTCATCTGTGTATAATAATAGTTTAATTTCTTCTTTCCCTGTATATATTCCTTTTACGTCTTTCTCTTGCCTTATCACCTTGACTAGAACTTCCGATACTATGCTGAAAAGCAGTGGTGAGAGTGGGCATCATTGTCTGGTTCCAGATCTTAACTGAAATGGTTTCAGTTTTTCCCCATTTAGGATGATGTTTGCTATGGGTTTACCATATATGGCTATTATTATGTTGAGATATGTTCCTTTTATTCCTATTTTTTCAAGGGTTTTCATCATGAATGGGTGTTGAATTTTATTGAAGATGATTTCTAAACAGTATTCCTGAATTTATATATTTTTCTACACTTATGTTTCTGCTCTTTGACTTCAAATAACTTTACTCTTAATACACTATGAAATTATATACATACATATATATTTTAATAACTTTTTTGTTTATTTTTGACTTTTTTGCACAGTTTTTCTTGGAGTATTTTCTTTTTGGCTTTACTAATTTCTAATATCTCCCTAATTTGTGATACTTTTTAGCATAGCTAAAAAAAATAGAGAAACAAAAATTTGTCCTGATGATTCCTGCTGAAACACTTCCAGACAAACCTTCACCTACCTCAAGGTTCACCACAAGTTAATCATAATTATAGTCACTCTTGAGTCATCATATTGCTTATCTCTAGGTATTAGTCATTAATGTCACAGATTCTTCTACATAGCTTGGAAGTCTGTCCTGCCCAGTGGCAGATGGAAAGTGGTTCCCAGGGTCTTTTTCAGGTAACATCTATAGCAGACATGTTAGTTGGTCTAATGCAAAAACTTTTGCAAATCTCATTTTAATTGTCAACCCCCACTAGAAAAGATACTTTTCAGTTTAGTTTAGGTCAGAACAGGGGAGAACTGGGAGTGGTTTTGAGAAAGTTTTTCTTTTTCATTAAAATAAAACAACAATAAACATGATTGAAAGTCTTTTTTTATTCTCTTCCCTTTATTCCTGACTTAAACATGTACTTTATATCTGAAACAGTGAAACCAGGTAGGTAGCAACTATGACGTGAAGAATGCAGAGATAAAAGGCCAGCACCCAAAGAACCAACTGAACCAGAAGATGGATAGTCCAAATGATAGTTTTGAGCAGCTGAACCAAATCTTGCAAATATTTATCTCCAGACTTCTTAGTTATATACCAAACTAGATCATTTTTGGAGTAGATGATTACTTGGGTTTTGAAAAATCTACAACAGAAAACTAAAATACAATGGTTTCCCCTCAGTGGATTGTATAAATCTTGCTGGGAATGTGAACTTTCCCAAAGTTTAGATCCCTGGGCAAAAGAGTGCAAAGATTAAACCAGAGAGAGAAGGGCAGAGAGCAAAGGAGAGTGGTGGGTAGGTTCCCTCTCAGCATTAGCAGGCCAGGAGAGGTATCCTTTTCATTTCTAAAGGAAGGGAAAGCATTTCAAGAGGTCACTAGTTTTTAAACCCTCACTTTGACACAATGAAAGCTCCAGTTCTTGAGAGTATGATCTCCAAATTATCTTTGAACTTGATCATTTCATTACAGCTAAGAGTAGAAATAGAGTACAAAGTTTTGAGGGAGTAAGAGCCTAGATCAGTGTTCCTAAAACTGAGATACATGTATGTAACCTGGTTGGCAATTTTCTGTGAACAAAATGTGTACAACAAATTTTTACAAACAAAACCAAATTTACAAAAACAGAATTATAAAAATGGAATTTATTTCAATAGTAATCTTTTTTATTAAGAATAAAAAGCCTTAACATCAGTATAACTATACTTATATGTGGGTATGCACAAACTTACATATATAAAACATAAACAGAAAATAGACTTGCCTAGCCATCTTGTATTTGAGTACCTGAGTCAGACCACCTTATTCCATTGCCCAAGACTGATCTAGTTTTAGGGAGCAGTGAAACTTTGTGCGACACTGACTAATGACAAATGAAGAGATACCAAATTAATATGTGAATTGTGATATTGTACAATATAAAACTAAACTTTGAGTACAACAAACAAAAGTTTTGCACTCATTCAGTCAGAAAAAATGGGGGGGAAAACTTATAACCTGAAAAACATGGTGGTATCCATAAGTAAAAAACAAACATTTGAACAGTAACTTGTACAATATTCACTTTATAATTAGTGATATGACTTCTGGAGGAAAGTAATTAATAAAGTAAATTCATTTAATTTGATTGTTATATTTGATAATGTAATTTTACTTGTATTTCACTTATTTATTCAGTACTTTTAAGTACATAAAAACAATGAGTATAATGAGGCTAAAACAAGTTCTATATTTTTGTATATTCAAGTAACATCAGAATAATAAATTTAAATAGCACTGGGGTAGAAGGATGATCCTCAATGATTTTTTTTCCTTATAAAAGAAATATGTATCTTTCTCAAATTTGAGAAAAAGGGTCTTAATTTGCACTCACACTATCATTTCTTTTTTTCAGTGCAATGTGGATTCAACATCAATCTTTGGTGACGTCATTCTTTGAATTTCTTTCCTTGGTTTATGACTAATACTTTTCTGAGTCTCCTATTTCTCTATTACATTCCCATTGCCTTTGGCGTACCTTCTTCTATAGTACTTTAAATTAAATGATGGTGTTCTTTAGATGCTTTGTCTTACCATCCTACATGCTCTCCCTTGGCGCTGTCACATACTCACCACATTTAGCCAGAGGAGGCCCCTCCTGGAAGGGAGGCCCTGGACAGGTAGCATCCTCTTACCTGTAGGGCGCAGGGGTGTGCAGGTCAGCTGCACAACACCAGGGGTAGCAAGGTTGGCCTGGAGGTCTCCATGAGGCCCGGGGCTCCCACCCTTCCACCCCTAGCCAGCTGAGAGCAAGGGTGGAGAAGACCCTGGGGTAAGCCCCCCAAGTCTGGAGAGCCCAGGAGGGAACACAGATGGGGTTGTAGCCCCATCCACCAGTGGATGGTTGTTGCATGGCAGCCATCTGCAGCCCAGATCTGCAGGCCCAGCCCAAGGGGGGATTGGGATGACACATGCTTGGAGATCTGGGCCCCATCCCCAGGCAGGGAGGTACCAGCACACAGTCAGGTGAGCAAGGGTGGGGGTGTGCCTCCTCCATTTCATCACTCTCCAGCTAATCTTCAGGAGGAACAAGAACATATATAACACAAACCCCATCATAAAACAGATGAAGGACCAGGTAAAAATCCAGCTCGCAAACCTGAACTGGACACAACAGATGAACAATTAAAAGAACCAGTCCAGTCGAGACAGGAGAAACATCTATAGAAACACAGTATCACGAAGCGCACCTATGCACTGGCTAGATCTGAAAGACCCAAGACCTCATTTCGAGATGCCTTCTGGGAAAGCAACACCCCCTCCCCACTTTACAGTAGAGGAGAGGAAGGCCAACGCCTGGGGGCATCGGCCTCACAGCAAAGCTGCAAACAGAGGCAGAGGAGATGATCCACAATGGCCAATCAAAATTGCCTGTATCCACAGAGAAACTTCTTCACTAGCAATGGCAAGGGTTAGAGTCCCTAAATCGGAAGCCAGAACCATAAGGTAAAGCAGCCAAACAACAGAGATGGGGTTGGAGAAGACGCCTCCAACAAAAAAGCATGGAAAGACCACAAATAAAAATAGACGCTGCCCAACGCAAATTTAAGACTGCAAACCTCCCATCAAGGCTCACCTGGTTCCCAGAACATAGTCCTTTACCCAATGAAAGAACACTACCACAGGAAAAAAGACACAAATGGACCTAGCACAGATTAGTAAACAACAAAGAGTGGGGTGTGAAAAAATGGAGGGGGCAGCTGGGGGAGGGTGGTGGGGGAGATATCCCAAAAACCATTTACTGAGTCTGTGATTTAAAGAATTAAAAATAAAAATTAAAAAAACAACAACAACAAACATTTAGCCAGAGAAGATTCCATGCCAGTGTGATAGGTATCATTTTCAAGATAATTCCACAGTAATAACTTATAACAGTTCTTCACATAAAAGAATTACATTCACTAGCCATTTTGGGGATCTTGAGGAGCCAAAATCCCAGCACCCCTCTATCACACTTGTGTAATAAATCTAAATAAGAGAGAAGAAAGATGATATCCAAAATAACCCCTTTTTATCTCTGACAAAGACAAGACCAGAAGTCAAAACATGGCCTGAGAAAGGAATGGGTTTGTCACTGAATTCCAAAATGTAATAGACAAATCTGCATTGTTAGGTCTATACCAGTAGGCTCTCACCCTCCACCCCCTTGGAGGTCTAGTCTTTATTCTTATGTTTATAACCTGTCTAAGAATAGTTAAGAGCAAATAGGCTTTGTGGGCAGCAAAACAATACAGAGAAAGAAAAGGTTAAACTACAAAGATTCTGTTCTTTTCTGAATTCACATTTACTCCTCTCTTCAGGGAGAGATTGGAGCAAGAGATCACCAGTGTTTCAGAACAAAGCAATAACAATTCTGACTTTAAACACAGATTGTGAGAGAGACATTCCTTCTAACAGCAGTATCATTTGTGAGTGCTATAAATTATCTCACTAGATGATGTGTTTCAAAATCATGGGCTATGCTGTTTGCTTTTTGTTTTCTTTTGTTTTTAGCAGTTTGGAGAATATTCAAATGAGTTAATAATAAATGTAGTAAAATAGATTATAAAATCAGATTTTAAGATTAGAATCTAGCTAATCAGATAGCAGGATAAGATACTAAAATAATAATTCTGTAAAGTGAAGCAAGTTTTGATATTTCATTGTGGTATACACCACAAGTTTGGAGAAATCACAAGAAAAGTCAGTAATATGGTTGGAAAGAAACATGATTCTATTCAGAACTACCTTTTGTCTACCCTTGCTTTGTCATGGAACAAATTAGAGATGAGAAAAGTCTCTGTACATACTTGAGGTGTGAAACCCTTGTGGCCACTATATGAATGCAACTTTTCTTTCCAAGAGGAATAACCAATTTAATCATTCAATAATTTAATCATTCAAGATACACCTCAATGGGGAGATGAGGGAAGTCTTCCAAGTAGAAATTTTGCAAGCCCCCTGCTAAGATCATCAGATTATAGAAAGAGGAAAGATAATCAGCAAGTCAAATGTTAATGTTTCTTTTATTGCTGATATTTTAAGTTGGTGTTATCTTCATAGCCAGAGGCAGATCATGTCATATGTCTTTTTTTTACCCTTTAACTATAATATCAACAAATTCCTCAGCACAGCAGTCTGTTCTTAATATATTTCCAAATATTTTTCCCATCATTTTTGATCACACCACCTGATTCTTGGATTCTTCAACTACCTTCTCACTATAACTTACTCAGATAAAGTCCTTCAACTGATTACATTTCCAGTGCTTTACCTGGTTGGCCTAAACATTCTACTTGGTTTCCTATTTCTCCTTTTTATATACAATAGATTTTTCTCAGGGGAAATTGTTTAACTCTACAGTGCTTATTGCCAAGTCTTTTTATGAGAATCATAAATGAAAGCAGGTAAGAAAACAAAGCAGGGTACTTAATTAAACTTACAATTGGGAGCGACCGGCCCTTTAAACCTAGCCATTCATCAGATTTGTCCGGCCCACCTGAGCAGTAGCAAGACAACATTAATCTTAAGAGGCAAAACCAGATTAACTCATTAAAAAACAAATTAAAGAAGTCACTGAAGGTACAATGGACCCCCTTTGATTATCTTATCAACCAGTTCAGTCTTTAACTGCACACAGGTCCTTAGCCACGTGTCAACAAAATAGCAGCTGTCCTACCTTAAGAAACCAAGATGATTGCCATCTTAAAGCAGCACTGTCAGGCTGGGGGTCACAGGCCCCCAATTTCACCACAGCACCCCTATCATAAATACTGCTTTTTCTGTGTTATAATATGTCTCAATACTTCAAGATATGCTTAAAATATTCAAGACCTGCTTAAAATTTTTCCTGCCCAGATACACAGAGCTTCCAAACAGCTTTCTCTTGTTTAACTCTGTATATATGGGCAATCCAGGATCCCCATGTATTTGAGGGAAGCTCTTAACATGAAAAAACAATGAACATAAAATAATTTTGGAAGAAACAAATCAAGGCAAAGAATAAACTTAAAAAATTAATAGTCACATTAAATACTCAAAAGTTGTTTCTGATGAAGCAGATGATATCAAAAAGAACAATTAGAGAATAAGAAAGAACTCTTAAAAATGCAATTGTGATAGTAGGATTTAAAAAACACACAATTGGAATATTGGAAAATTGAGCTAAGGAAATCTTCCAGAAGAAACTTGGGTAAAAAAAAACCAAACTAGGAAGTTCTACATCTGACCAATAGAAATTCCAGAGATAAAGAACAAAAAGAAAAGAGTAAATTATTTTTAAAATAATTTAAGGAAATTTCTAGGGAATGATGACGGGATAAAAGAAAACACTGGCTCACTTCTAGATAAAGAATCTTGAGATTTCAGGGCCGGGCATGGTGGCACATGCCTGTAAGTGGCAGCCGAGGAAGCTACTGCCGGGGTCAGGGATCGTGGTTTGAATCCCACCAGGGGAATGTAGGGAGATCTATTTCCAAAAAAAATAGCTGGGTGTGGTGGTACGCGCCTGTAATCCCAGCTATCTGGGAAACTAAGGCTGGGAATTGCTTGAGTCCGTGGTACTCTAGGCAACGTCAGCCTGCGGTTCCACAAAAAAAGAAGAAGAAGAAGAAGAAGAAATATGTGAACCTCTGGGGTGTGATACTCAGTAGTAAGGAGAGTTTGGGACAGGTACTGCTTATGGTCTTTATCTCTGTCTTAGCATTATTTAGCTTTTTGAATAACATGCATGTTTGAAGAAATTAACATTTAAAAAAATATAATGTAATGTGACTTCTTTTTGGTGCCCTACCACTTCATGATATTAAGAATAATTACTATTTTTCTTTGGGTCTTACTTTCCAGTTCTTGTGCGGGGTACTTTACATATATTACATTTAATCATTGCAATACCAGAAAGCAGATATTATTATCTCTAACTTACAGATGAGGTAACTAAAATATTGAGAGGTTAAATTACCCATCAAAACTGAACTAAAAAACAAAACTGAGATGTTTTTCTTTACTTTTAAATGCTGGGTTCTTTACACTACACATTTTGAAGCTGAACTACAGCTTTACTTTTCTTTATCATTTTAACTTTATACCTGTTAGGACATTACTCCCTTTATGTATGTTTTGACCAGGATGTTCTAGTTAGGTTGTCATGCCTTAAGTTGATATCCTGAGTGAGTCATGTATTTATCTTTCTTATCACTACTTCATACTTTTAAATGATATTTTGCATTGTTTCTTCTTAAATTGATCAAAGTTTCTGAGTGTTCTGAGATGTAACGAACTTAAATTGTTAGCACTAAGTGATTACCCTGAACTGTTAACATTGTCTATTAGGCTGAAGTTTTAGTGGGGGGAGAAAAAAATGTGCTTATTGAAGTGAGGTGGTTCTGGAAAAGTTTCTGTAATTTGGCTAACGAGCCAAATAATATGGCCTCAGCTGCAAGAGAACAAAAGAGCAAAGTTGTTCTCTTCATGTGAATTATCCCCTCATACTGAAACAGGGTAAAAAGAGACTTTCTGACTTGACTTAACTGTTTACCCCTATTTGCCTGCTACTCTCTCCAAAGCAGGCTACAAACAGTACTTAACTGCAATTACCTTTAACCTTAACTGGATACTCTTATTTGCCTGCTACTCTCTACAAAGCAGGCTACACACTCTTCATTAGCATTTTCACTGATCACCTTTACCA
>PVHY01011920.1:0-46277 GCA_004024945.1 Uropsilus gracilis
TTTTTTTTTTTTTTTGAGACTAGGTCTCGCTATTTTTGCGTGGAACCACAGGTTCACGTTGCCTGGGGTACCACAGACTCAAGCGATCTCTAGCCTCACCTTCCCAGGTAGCTGGGATTATAGGCACACGCCACCATGCCCAGATATATTTGTTTGGAACTAGGTCTCGCTACATGCCCCTGGTGGGACTCAAACCACGATCCCTGGCCCTAGCAGTGGCCTCCTAGGCTGCCGCTTACAGGCATGTGTCACCATGCTTGGTCCATAAATTGATTCTTTGTTTTTTTTTTGAGACTAGGTCTTGCTATTTTTGCCCGTGGAACCGCAGGCTCTCGTTGCCCGGGGTACCACAGACTCAAGCAATCCCCAACCTCAGCTTCCCAGGTAACTGGGATGACAGGCGCGCGCCACCACACCCAGCTATATTTTTTTTGGAACTAGGTCTCGCTACGGCCCCAGGTGGGACTCAAACCGCGATCCCTAGCCCCGGCCGCTTCATAGGCGGAAGCTTACAAGCACGAGCCACCGTGCCCGGCCATAAATTGATTTCTTGATAGGGTTGATTTGACACTGATTTTAGGTTCCCCTTTCTTCAATCTTTGTTTACCTAAATTGGAACTTTTATTTTTTTTCTAAATTGGAGCTTGACTGAATTTATTTCTCCTGCTGGGAGTTTAAAACAGTGAGGAAAAGAGAAAGTAGACACTGTTTGAATAGAAAGTTTAGTGAAGTTAACCTTTCATGACTTTCTTGTAAAATGAATGTATTTTTTTCTACCATAGGTGAATTTATTAATAGTGACTAATTTTTTTTTTAAAAGCTTACCCCTAAAGGGAAAAAGTTTGAGGTATAGAGAGAATTTTGTCCACTGATCTCACAGCCAGTCAGAAATCTAGAATGCCCAGAGTGGCTCCTTTTGTAGTCTGGTGGTTCTGGAATCAGGTGTTGCCAAGAGAAAAGCAAAGCTTGTTAGGGCTATTGACTGCTTTTGACCTTATTACTTCTGAAGAGGTATGCTATATTCTTTTACTGTTAAAATAGTATGGAAGTTAGTCTAGTGACTGGTGTGATATATGACCTTGTGTGAAATGTGTATAGTGAGGCAGTGATAACACAGGTTTTATGTTCTAGGACAATGAATGAAGTATATAAAACTCTTGAGATATTTTCTGAGACAAATAAGCTTCCTGGTTTGTATCTTGGGATATGGATGTCCTCATATCCCTCGTAGCCCAAGATTAGTACCTTCTCAGCATCGCTATACATGAGTCAGAAGGATCATTTTTCACCATGTGGTCAGTCTGCAAAATTTTGCAATTTATACATTTTGTAATATAAAATACCTGTCTTTGAAGAGCTCTGCAGATTTTTCTTCAGTTTCTCATTTGCAGCATCGTTGTTTTACTATGTTACTTAGTGTTTTGATCTCTTATAGAGATTAATTAGGGGGCATTTTATAGACTAAAAAGATAATATATAATCTTACTAATCCTTAACCTCTTCAATGCAGGTTTTTGGGGAAGAGGGATATTTTCTTAAAGGAAAGAATAGAATCTAAGAATAAAATTCTTAGAAACAGCTGATGGGGAAATAACCTTGTTACCATCTCTGGGGTTTGACTTTTAGTGTCCTGCAGTTTCAGAAGCATTACTAACCTCTGACACTGAAGTGACTAGAGTTGAGGCAGGAAACCTAACTTAGGTTGTATGGTTCCTTTATCCAGTCAGTATTTTAAAACTTGTGCACCTTGAATATTCGTTAAGCTTTTGACTTTTGAGTTTAAATTTATTACCTTTTTATGTTCTCAATATTTACCTGTTTCCAGGGCCGGGCACAGTGGCTTGTGCCTGTGAGCTTCAGCCTATGAAGCAGCCAGGGCTAGGTATGGCGGTTCAAGTCCTGCCTGGGGCCCGTAGCGAGCCCTAGTTCCAAAAAAATAGCTGGGTGTGGTGGTGCACGCCTGTAATCCCAGCTACCTGGGAAGCTGAGGCTGGGGATTGCTTGAGTCTGTGGTACCCCAGGCAACGTGAGCCTGTGGTTCCACGGGCAAAAATAGCGAGACCTAGTCTCAAAAAAATTTTTTTTTTAATTTACCTGTTTCCAGACCTTATTTTCTCCAGGGGCTACCTCTATAAAATTTGGGACCTTCCTTCCAGACATTTTTAACTCTGAAGAATGAAGCTAGACTTTTTGGTTCTCTGAGTAGTAGCAAGAGCAAAAACTACAGCCTTTACTGGATGAATAAGCTGATAGTAGCAGAAGAGATATCCATTCATTTGTATAATCTATGGGTTAAACTGTGTTTCCTTTGGTTCTTTTATGCACTTAGTACTAAATTAGGTGCAGGATATATAATGACAAAACTCAGTATCTGATTGATGGTGTAAAAGCTACGTCATTTAGAAAAAATAAGGACAGAGAATAGTTGTGTTTGTGTTCTCTTGAGCAGAGTGAACATGGCAGTTGTCTTTGAATAGCCCTTAGTATAATCTTCCTTCTTTCATGGTCTTTCTTCTCCACTATTATGAGTAGGAAGGGCATGGGGTGGGGAGTAAGAGAGGACATTTTGATAAAGTGAACATCAGTTAATTTGTGCTGTAGCCTGAATGGCAGTTCCAAGGGAAGATTGTTATTAAGGCTGTCAGAATGGGCTATCTGCACTGAGAAACACGGCAAGTGGATGTTGTGGATGGGCACTTAGTACTCTCTTAGTGGATCTGAGAGGGAGTTTAGCCAGGGATGGGATTTTTAAGTTTCATGCTTTACCTACTGAGTTAGTTGGGCTCCATGGATGGGATTTTTAGACAGAAAAGTCAAAACATCCTGTTTTGCAACAACAGAAATTGATGTTAGTGAAAAAAAATTGTTTGTTTGTTTGTTTTTGAGATTAGGTCTCGCTTTTTTTGCCCATGGAACCCGGGAACTGCTGAACTGCAGGCTCTCGTTGCCCGGGGTACCACAGACTTAAGCAATCCCCAGCCTCAGCTTCCCAGGTAGCTGGGTTTCAGGCGCAGGCCACCACACCCAGCTATTTTTTTGCAACTAGGTTTCGCTGGAACGGAGATCCCTAGCCCCTGCCGCTTCATAGGCTGAAGCTTACAGTCCGCACAATGGTGCCTGGCCTGATGTTAGTGAAAATTTTTTGAAATGTCCCCACAGTCATGGGGTTGGAAATGGGCAGCTTTTGTATTACAGTAGGGTCTTTCACCGGGACACTGATATTTTGGGCCAGACAGTTCTTTATTGTAGTGGCTGTGTTTTCAGAATAATTTACAAGTATCACTAATTTCTGTCAGAATCAGTAGCATATACATTTCAAACAATTCCCTGTGATTAAATGTCCCCCAGAGGTGAAAATTACCTTTGGTTAGAAACCACTCTATTGGGTGATCTTCATCTTCAGTGAATCCAAAGATGTGTAGAATTGAGAAATAGCCACATATAAGAAATTATAGAGCTGAAACGTCATATCATTTTACTCTAAAACAAAATTGTCATATTCTTCAGTAAAGAAATGCATTTGAAATATCTCATCACTTATTAAAAAAAAAAAAATGGAAGCCTCTCTGGAATTTTAGTATACTTAATGAGAAGACCTTACTGAAGAACTGTAGGGACTGTCAGAGTGCCCAGCTGGATGTTGTTAATGTGTCCTCTGTTTATGGGGATAGTCATCTCAGAGGTCTGAGTATTAGGATTGGTTAGGGCACCTGCAACAGTGTTGAAATCTGTAACATTTATTTCAACACTGCATTGTCAGCTCTTTTATGTTAAAACCATGTCACAGGTCTGTGGAATAGTAATGCTTTAGTTCTAACTGCGAGAAAAGCAAGCTATTTGACCATGTGGCAAAGGCTTTACTGCTTCAAGCTTAAAAGGGCAGTGTCCCTTAACTCTTACAAATGAAGCATAAAGGCTCTTAAGAGATCCATTTACATACTACTGGGACTGGGCTGGGTGCTGGCCTGATTGTACTTCCTGGTTATGAGAGCTTTCTCTGCCATTCTGGGGGTTGGGCACTTACTGATTTCTTTTTTTCATCTGGCCAAAATCCTATTGGTTCAAAGGGAAACACTCTCCTTTGCTTTACTGTTCTTACTAGCTGTAGATGGGAGGGCAAAATTTACCTTCAGGCTTTATTGTGAAAAGCATCTTGGGTATGAAGGTTAAAATGAAATAACCCTAGGTTTTTTGCTGAGAGGAGCTGTCCAGATGTTCTTTGCATTCCCATTTTGTGATCCCATATTAAAGTGACATCTGAAATTAAGAGTCAGTTTGCATATTAAGAAAAATGATTGAGAGGACCATTCCTAGTTTTACAGTGTTTCCCATACTGGTGATTTTTTTTTTCTTTTTTGAGACTAGGTCTCGCTGTTTTTGCCTGTGGAACCACAGGCTCACGTTGCCCGGGGTACCACAGACTCAAGCAGTCCCCAGCCTCAGCTTCCCAGGTAGCTGGGATTACAGGCACGCGCCACCACGCCCAGCTTGATTTTTTTTCATTATATTTTTGTTTATATTGACCTTTTGGATCTGATTATCTTTTTGAAAACTAAGCAGTTCTTACTCTGTTTAAAAATAATAACGTCTCCCCCCCCCCCTTTATTGAGGTAACATTGGTTTACAGCAGTATGTAAGATTTAGGGGAATAACTGACATTCACTGAGTGCTTGCTAGACAATAGACAGTGTGCTAGGCCCTATATAGCTTTTCTCATTTTATCCTCACAAGCCCTTGGAGTACATACTAAAACTTCTAATGATAAAACTAATGATAGGCCGGGCATGGTGGCACATGCCTGTAAGCAGCAGCTTAGGAAGCCGCGGCCGGGGCCAGGGATCGCGGTTTGAGTTCCGCCGGGGGTACATAGTGAGACCTAGTTACCAAAAAATATAGCTGGGCGTGGTGACACGTGCCTGGGAAGCTGAGGCTGGGGATTACTTGAGTCTGTGGTACCCCGGCCAATGGGAGCCTGCAGTTCCACAGGCAAAAATAGTGAGACCTAGTCTCAAAAAAAAAAAAAACTAATGATAAAATTCAGCAGTATTAAGTAACTTTTCCAAGGTTACACAACTGGTGATGGTAGAACTGGGATTTGAACCTAGAACCCACTGTATTGTGCTGGTCTCAATATAACACAGCATATTTTATGTATCTGATAAAACTTACTGTAAATGAAGTGATTGTGGGCCTAATGACCCTTCAGTAGAAGCAAGGATGGGAGTGGAAGGCAGACCTTAGGCATGAGATAACTCCCATTCCTATTACTTACCTGACTACTCTGAGCCATCCTTTAGTCTTATTAGTATGTAATTTATGAGACAGGAAATGATGTGCTTTCCCAGAGTGGCAGAGAGGTCACTAGTTTCCTCATAGATTCAAATAGAGAAGAGAAAAATGAACTATGGCCTATAGTTGAGTAGGAGATAATATCCAGAGGACCTAGGAGAGAAGGTGCATGTGTTACAAGGGACATGTGGCTATGCATAAATGTGGGGACCAGAAGAGACTGACTCTCCAGGCATAACATTTCTAGAAGTTCTAAAGTGAATTACTGAATATGTCTGTGATACAAACTTTGAATGGAACCTTACCTATAAGATGAGGGAATGAACTTTTCCTTCTTGATGATCATTTAGGGAATATCCTTAATACATCGTGGTGCTTTATGTTTCAGATCCCGTTTTGCTGAGGAAATCCTGGAGTACTAGAGGTCTTTATAGAAACCTGTTTCCTTCAGCGAAGCAGGATTATTTAGAATCACCTGTTTAGAGTGAAGGTGGAAAATCGTATGTGTAAATAAGCCAGTCTTTTTAAGACTTTTCTTCTGCTCAACAAAATAGAAATTGCTCTTTTTATTTTTCAATATTTCCATTAAAGGCTGGCCACTGTGGCTCCCAGCTTCGGGAGGCGGAGGCTGCAGGTTCGTGACTACCCTGGGCAAGTGAGACCTAGTCTCAAAAAAAAAATAGCTGGGTGTGGTGGCGCACACCTGTAATCCCAGCTACCTGGGAGGCTGTGGCTGGGGATCGCTTGAGTCCACAGGATTGGGACTATATCCCAGGCAACATAGCGAGACCTAGTCTCAAAAAATATGTAAAATAAAATTTCCATTAAAATTAATGGAAATAGTTATTTAGCTTGAGGTACCTACTGCTATAATTTGCACTGTGTAGCATATTCAGAAATATAACTCTTAAAACCTTGGGTTTTGTAACTAATTTATTCTTTAAAAAGCTTTACTCTGGTTCTTTTTTTTTTAAGAGGTGATTTAGAGTATAACCTAGGTGTATTTATTGTTTCATTTTATGAGCTTGATAAAGATCATCTTGCCTACGAGTTCTAGTCTTTTTAAAACATAATTAACCAAGGCCAGGCACAGTGGCACGTGCCTGTAAGCAACAGCTTATGGCATTGCCGGTGGGGTCTGGGGATCGCTGTTCGAGTCATGCCCAGGGCAACACAGTGAAACCTAGTTCCAAAAAAATAGCTGGACATGGTGGCACACACCTGTAATCCTGGCTACTTGGGAAGCTGAGGCTGGGGATAGCTTGAGTCTGTGGTACCAGGGGCAACTTGAGTTTGTGGTTCCAGTCTCAAAACAAACAAACATAATTAACCAAGGAGTTTTTTTCTCTGCATTACAATAACCCTTTATTACTTGTTAAACACTAATATATCAGTTATCTGATTGAATCATCAGACTTCAGTAATTCAGGGTTGTTTCCTATCCTCTTTCTCCTTGATCTGTCAAAGTTATTTCTGAATTGGGGCTTTACTTTTCATCATTCCTAGTAGAATATAATCTCATGTTAGGAGAGAATAAAAGACTGAGCCGTACTATCCATGCCCCCATGCTCCTTGCCCCCCATGAGTTGCTGCATTTTATAAAAATAAGTATCCAGCTGTTCTTGTGTCCTTTTATATTTAAGCCACAAACCAAAACATTGGGAACTAACAGGTGCATTAGGATATTCTTCGGGACATGCTCTGATATATTCTGTTTTCCACCTTTGACATTTTTCTGAGCTGTTCTCTTGGAGGACATGGTACTTCCCATGAAAAAGGAAGCTATGTCTTCAGATGTCTAGAATCATGGACAGGTTAATGTAGAAATTATTTAACATTAGTAATAAAACCAAGCAGTATGTACATCAAATATATCTTTCTACCAGCACCCCCAGTCTCCTTGGTTGCCTATCAAAAAGATGGCTTTGAGACCCTCCTGTGGACCTTGGGAGTAGACTCTGAACTGGTCTTGAGGGGGGGGAAAAAACAAAAGAATGGAGAATGTTAAGTTTTGCCATAAAGGGCATATTATCTATGGTAGAAGGAACTGGAGTGGGGAGTTAAGATGACACTGGGAGAAGACTCTTACAGGCTTGTGTCTTAGTTTTTCTTCACTAACTCTCTTGTTACAAATCAGGCTTTAAAGGACTTTGTGTAGAGTCATTGCCCAGTTAGGTATATTTCTTCCTCTTTTTTCAACCTTTACCCTCCCCTCTACTTAGGTAGGAGAAGGGTAAGTAAGTAGATGGGGTGGGGAGGGTGGGGAGCATGCCCTCTAGGAGATTCCAGGTGATATAACCTTATTTAACCGCCAGTATTTTTTCCCCCCTTCTCTCTCCCCTCCTACAGAAATGGAGGCAAACGACCATTTTAACTTTACTGGCCTTCCCCCTGCACCTGCTGCCTCAGGACTGAAACCCTCTCCCTCTTCAGGGGAGGGCCTCTACACTAACGGGTCTCCCATGAACTTCCCCCAGCAAGGGAAAAGTGAGTGTGAGGGCCACATGGCCTGGGGAGGGACTGGGTACCCACCATTCGTTTAGCACAGGTTGATGAAACAAGATTTGGCTCCCTCTGGGTTAGCTGTCTCACAACAGTTCTCTTTTTGTGCTAGGTGAGGAGGGAGAAAGTAATCCTCAGTATTCTAGCTGCTGGAGAGAAACTGAACTAAGACACATTTTAGAGGTCTATGAAATAAGACTTTTTGTCTTGACTTATAGTTGGAAGGTATTAGGAAAACATACTGGCTTTTTCATCTTAGCCTGCTCTTCTCTCAGCCCTGTTCCCTGGCTACTGCCAGGGAGTAGCAGGTGGCTACTACTTCTAATATCCAGGCTGTACCCACGAGAGAGATAAAGGGTTATTCCTCTGAAAAGCAGTTTTTAAGGTTTTAGAGCTTGGACTGGGAATGGAAGGGCTGGGTGAAGGTTGGGGTGTTATTTTGTGCAGCAGTGAAGAGGGCTCATGTTTGAAGCGCACATGCTACCTCATGTCCTTGAAGACAGAAGATAGGGACAGGGAGAGTTTTAATGCTTGATTCCCCAGAAAGAAATCTATAATTCCAGACAGAAATATTGCTGCCAGGATTGGGTCTTTTCCTGGATTTGGCTTATCAGTTGCTCTGTAGCATGTCTCTGCCAAGTACCTCTAATCTTGCCTGGGTTTCAGGTACTTTATGCTTGGGAGCAGAAAGAAGTGCAAATGCTTCCTATCTTCCTTGCAGCAGAAAAATACTGTCACACAAGCTTCCCACTCGTATCCTCCAGAAAGGAGGGGAGGGAGATTTGCAGGTAGAAGCTCCTTTTTTCCTGGAGGATGCCCTCATTACCCCCCAGCTTCCTTAGTAACCTTTTATTTGATTGTCCACCAGCTCAGAGGCTACCATCAGATTTAAGAACTAGGGTTCTGCAGTACTAGCTATGCAGAGATTTCCCTCCAGCTCCTATGAGGAGGGGCCAACTCCAGCCTTCTGAGCTGGGATATTGCCGCTGTGGTGACTGCAAATTCTATTCTTAGCCCAACATGAAGTGCTGGATCTGCATGTGCCAGTGAGGTGGAGACTGTCCCTTCTGGTGCCACTGCGGGGCCAGACAGGCACTAGGGAAAGTGGGGGTGGGGGGCTGGAGACTTCAATCAAGCTCTACTCCAAAGGAAGGATCCCTCTAGAGAATGAGGGTGGGGAAGAATGAAGTCACTGTAAGGAGTCTGCGAACAGTTTCATTGTTTAAAAAAAAAAAATCCTGAACATCAGTGACAGCCAGAGAGATGGCCACTTTTCTTGTAGGCCAGGAAAGCTTCCCAGCCCCTACTCAGTAGCCTTAGCAGTAGTTGCTAAGCTTATATTGAGGACCATCTGGGTTTGGTGTTCCCTGGAGACTGAAAAGCTATAAATATACCAGAGGGGAATCCCCTCCCCTTGACCTTTCCTTTTTGTAGTCAGTGCTGTTCTTTTGGTAGAGTTAATAGTTACTTGCATACACATCTGTAACTGACCCTTTTCCCTCTTTCTCTGCCAGGTTTGAATGGGGATGTGAATGTTAATGGCTTATCTACTGTATCTCACACTACTACTTCAGGGATTTTGAACTCTGCTCCCCACTCCTCCAGCACCTCACACCTCCATCACCCCAGCGTGGCCTACGACTGTCTCTGGAACTACTCACAGTACCCATCTGCCAATCCTGGCAACAACCTCAAGGACCCACCCCTTCTCTCCCAGTTCTCGGGGGGACAATACCCACTCAACGGCATCCTTGGGGGCAGCCGACAAACTTCATCCCCAAGCCACAACACTAACCTTCGGGCTGGGAGCCAAGAGTTCTGGGCCAACGGTACCCAGAGTCCCATGGGGCTTAACTTCGACTCACAGGAGCTGTATGATTCCTTTCCTGACCAGAATTTTGAGGTGATGCCCAATGGACCCCCTAGTTTTTTCACCTCTCCACAGACTTCTCCAATGCTGGGATCCAGCATCCAGACCTTTGCACCCTCCCAGGAGGTAGGCAGTGGTATCCATCCAGATGAGGCACCAGAGAAGGAGCTGACTTCAGTTGTGGCCGAGAACGGCACTGGCTTGGTAGGCAGCCTGGAGCTCGAAGAAGAGCAGCCAGGTATGACTGAAGGTTCCTGAGCTGAGTTGGGAGAGGGTTAAAGGGTCTGTGGGGGGCAGTGGCTTTTTGAGGTGAGGAAACTTGTCTTTCCAGCTCTCTACAGTGGAGACTGATTTGCATGTTGGTGATTAGCAGAGCCAAGTGGCTGGTGTTTTTGTGGCAACAACACCAGCTCCGAGTGGGAGTGCAAATTATTTCAAGCTCATGCAGAGCTGCTGGCCTGGAGAGGGCAGGTGGGCGAGCCTGAAAGAGCCCCAGATACCCTGCATCTTCCAAAGGGCTTCTTCCAAAATATAGAAAGGGTTTGGGACATTATTAACAGGGAACATTGAATCTAATTTGACTGTCTATGGCAGGGCCAGACTGATTGCTAAGTGGGCTGAGCCTTAGTGGTGCTTAGCACATGAAAGAAGGATGAAGAGAAAGCACAGCACCACTTGTCTGCTCACAGTTCCTCTCTTTGATGTTGCTAATACTTTGTACATCAGCACATATGACAGCCCAGCTCATCTTCTCCCTCAAAATAGGTGAAAACTTAGTTTGCTATTGATTGTAGGTATAGGGGTGACCACCCTGTAAAGCCACAGTGTTTTTCTCTGTTTAACACTTTCTCCCACTGAATGGGTGAGATAGCTCAGAACACTTTGAGTTCTTGTCTCAGACACTAGTCTTCTATCCCCTTTCTTTTCCCATTGTAGGATTTTACCAGCACATCTCTTGTTCACTCAGTATCTTGGTATGATCGGTCCCCAACACAGAACTGGCTCCCATAAATGTTGAATGAACATCTCTAGCAAAGGCTGACTGCCTGTTGTAGCTCAATGAACCAGCTGGGGACACTGATTTTGATTTTCACCCTCTTCTGGGGTTTCCTAGAACTGAAGATGTGTGGCTATAATGGCTCTGTCCCTTCTGTGGAATCGTTGCACCAAGAAGTCTCAGTCCTGGTCCCTGACCCTACTGTGAGCTGCTTAGATGATCCTTCACATCTTCCTGATCAACTGGAAGACACTCCAATCCTCAGTGAAGTCTCCTTGGAGCCCTTCAATACTCTGGCACCAGGTAGGTCTGGGGACTGACTTTCTTCAGCTTAGCCATGCTGACACTGACTGGCTTCTACCACTTATAGTGATAGTAAACCAGAGAAAGTACTTGGGAATTTAGGGCCTTCAGATAATGCTGTGCCAGGCCATAGTTTTATGCCACTGGCTTGACTGGGCCAGCTGCACTCTGAGCTGAATTGGTTCATTTCCCAATTATCTCCCAGTGTTCCTTTTGGCCAAGAGCCCTGGGCTGTAATAATTCACTGGATACAACTTATTACCACACAGTTGGGCTATTTGGATCCTCACTAACTTTAAAAACATTTGCCAGTGAGCAATTACCTTTTACCCCATTGAAATACAAGAAAGGCCTATTTTATGGAAGATGCTAGAATTTTGCATTGTCATAGGACCAGTGCCACCATTCCCTTCATATCTGCTTCAAGCTTTTTTTTTTTTTGGGACTAAGTCTCACTATTTTTGCCTGTAGAACTGCAGTCTCATGTTGCCCAGGGTACCGCAGACTCAAGCAGTTCCCAACCTCAGCTTCCCAGGTAGCTGGGATTACAGGTGTGCGCCACCACGCCCAGTTAATTTTTTGGAACTGGGTCTCGCTAAGTTGCCCCAGGCAGGACTCAAACTGCAATCCCTGGTTCCCACCGTGGCTTCCTAGGCTGCCGCTTACAGGCACGCGCCACCATGCCCAGCTCTGCTTCAAGCTTTTACCGTCCTTGTAGCCTGGTGACTTCTGTTTAGAAAGCACCTTAATGCTATAGGGAGTAGAACTGGATATGTTCAGATAGTGTTTCTTAAAATTTACTTGATTTCTTCCATCCCTTAAAGAGCCGGTGAGTGGAGGACTCTATGCTATAGATGACACAGAGCTAATGGGTACAGAAGACAAGCTGCCTCTTGAGGACAGCCCTGTGATCTCTGCCCTCGATTGCCCTTCCCTCAATAACACCACTGCCTTCAGTCTCCTGGCAGATGATAGTCAAACTTCAGCCTCTATCTTTGCCAGCCCCACCTCTCCACCTGTCCTTGGGGAGTCTGTCCTGCAAGGTAAGTCAGAAAAGTTCGAACAAAAAGGTTTTGGCCTGGGAAAGGGTGAGAGAACTGGTTCCATATTAAGGATCTTAGGAGTGGGAAATCTCTGAGAGCACCTTGCTTTCAGGTTTCTGAGGGGGCAGTGGTATGGTGGCAGTAAGAAAAGCTTAGGCTCCTACAATCTAACTTCTTCCCTGTGTCCAAAAATACGTGTGACCCTTGGAGTTTTCAGGAAAAAGGAAGCCAGAGGCTTCATTGACTCCAGGTAAAGGTACTACTTCACAACACTGACAGCAACAGCTTTTCCCTTTAGCCTTCAGAATGGTTAGGGAGGACAGCCAGAGGCTACTTCTCTTTTTTCCAACCCTAGAGAAAAGTCCTTGTAACTCTGCTTAGCTTAGTCCAGGTTTAACTGAATAGATCCTCTTGTTTTATATGACACAATATTTCCTTTTTTCCATCCTGTCCCTTTGGATTCTAGATAACAGCTTTGACCTGAATAATGGTAGTGATGTAGAACAGGAAATGGAGACTCAAACTTCAGGCTTCCCACCACCTCTGACCCAACCAGCCCCTGACCAGTCATCTATTCATCTACATCCTGCAGCCTCACCAGCAGTCTCACCAACAGCCTCCCCAGCAGTCTCCCTGGCAGTTTCTCCAGCAGCCTCCCCCAAAGTCTCCCCAGAGGTTTCCTCAGCAGTTTCTCCAGCAGCCTCCCCGGACATCTCTGTAGCAGTCTCCCCAGCAGCCTTTCCAGCAGTCTCTCCAGCTCCCTCAGCAGCCCTTCTGCCGGTCTCCTCAGAAGTCTCCTTGACAGCCACCCCAGTGACTTCCCCAAAAGCACCCCCTACAGATTCCCCAGCTGCTGTCTTCCCAGCAGTCTCCCCTGCAGATAAGGATGGCAACAGCTTCCCTGAAACCGCTGCTGACTTGGAAGAGATCTCTGGAGAAGGAGTCACTACTTCAGGTAGTGGTGAGTGTCCAAATTCTGTTCTCTGCCTAACTAATTCCAGGGAAAGTTTCTGTCTCATGGCACTTAGCCATTCCCCTCCCTGTTGGCCTGTTGTTTCAGTGTTTTGCGTGAACATTTAACTTGGTATCCCCTATGTTCATCCCAAGGTGATGTCCTGAGGAGGCGTATTGCTACTCCAGAAGAAGTTCGTCTTCCCCTCCAACATGGGTAAATGCTTTGGTTTGTTACATGCATTGACCTTGACAAGTTTAATGAGTGGCTCTAGGAAGAGAACTCAAACCTAAGATGGCGAAGAATGGGGTAGAAAAGAAAATAGTCGGCCGGGCACGGTGACTCGTGCTTGTAAGCTTCAGCCTATGAAGCGGCTGGGGCTAGGGATCGTGGTTCGAGCCCTGCTTGGGGCCCGTAGCGAGACCTAATTCCAAAAAAAATAGCTGGGCATGGTGGTGCACGCCTGTAATCCCAGCTACCTGGGAAGCTGAGGCTGGGGATGACTTGAGTCTGTGGTACCCCGGGCAACGAGAGCCTGCGGTTCCACGGGCAAAAGTAGCAAGACCTAGTCTCAAAAAAAAAAAAAAAAAAAAGAAAAGAAAAGAAATTCAAGGGCAGTGATAACTTCTTGATGAGACTTCTAGGCTTTCTTCCTCTCAGAATCTGTTTCACCTTATCTGTCCTCATCTGTGGCCACCTAGTTTTGTTCAAGGAGCTATAGCTTATTACCTCTTTAAACCAGCTGGTGATCCTAGGGCTCAGATATCCAAAATAATTGAATTGTCATGTATGATCTAAAATATGTCCTATACGCTTAGCAGTGAGTAGGGGCACAGCTTAATCCCAGTGAACTGGTTTGTTTAAATTTTCTTTGGAGTGGTAAGGAAAGGGACAGTACTTGACCAAAAATGAGCCAGCCAGCTGACAAGAAGGGCCGTATAAGGAATAACTGCCTTGCCGATCTTCCCAGCCCCTGCCCTTGTAGGCTACTTGTGGTCACCAAGTCTGAGTTGTGCTTTAAGTGTTGCGAGAAAGATAAGACTAGTCTTAGAATCATCTGTTATTCAGAACACAGAATTTTTTTATTTATTTATTTTTTTTTTGAGGCTAGGTCTTAATATGTTGCCCAGGGAACTACAGACTCCTTTTCTGGGTTACCCTGGACTCAAGTGATCCCCAGCCTCTGCCTCCCAGGTAGCTGGGGTAACAGGCATGCACTACCACACCCAGCTATTTTTTGAGACTAAGTCTCGTTATGTTGCCCCAGGCGGGTCTTGAACTCGCGGACCCAAGTGATTCCCAGTCTTAGCCTCCTGTCCTAGGCTTAGGATTAAAGCCGTGCGCCACTACAGCTGGTAAAACACGGAATTCTTTACTAAACCCTGACTAAGTCATTTTGTGGAGTCAGCAGCAAGTTTACTATTCTTTTTGCCTCCTTCTCTCCCCTGTCTTTCCTGCCTTTATTCCCTTTTGTCTTTAGCCTCTTACTGGATATCCAGTGATTGTCCTGAATGGCATTTGGGAAGGCATTTCTGGTTTCTGTCTCACTGACATGAAGGGGTGGGGATATATCTTTATGATGCAGTGTATTTCTTTTTTTTTTTCTTTTTTTTTTTTAAAGACTAGGTCTCGCTATTTTTGCTTGTGGAACCTCAGACTCTCGTTGCCTGGGGTACCACGGACTCAAGCAATCCCCAGCCTCAGCTTCCCAGGTAGCTGGGCTTACAGGCGCATGCCACCATGCCCAGCTATTTTTTTGGAACTAGGTCTTGCTCTGGGCCCCAGGCAGGACTTGAACTGCGATCCCTAGCCCTGGCCGCTTCATAGGCTGAAGCTTGCAGGCACGAGCCACCATGCCCGGCCTTCTTTCTTTCTTTTTTTTTTTTGAGACTATGTCTCGCTATTTTTGCCCGTGAAACCACAGGCTCATGTTGCTCGGTGTACCATGGACTCAAGCAATCCTCAGCCTCCTACGTAGAGGAATTACAGGCTCGCACCATCATGCCAAGCTATTTTTTTGGAACTAGGTCTTGCTGCATTGCCCCAGTGGGACTCGAACCGCAATCCCTGGTCCCTATCGTGGCTTCCTAGGTTGCCACTTACAGGCATGCACCACCATACCTGGCCAGTGCAGTGTATTTTTTCTTTTTCTTTTTTTTTTTTTTTTGCCCATGGAACCGCAGGCTCTCGTTACCTGGGGTACCACAGACTCAAGCAGTCCCCAGCCTCAGCTTCCCAGGTAGCTGGGATTAACAGGCGCGCACCACCACGCCCAGCTATTTTTTTGGAACTAGGTCTCGCTACGGGCCCCAGACGGGACTCGAACCGCGATCCCTAGCTCCGGCCGATTCATAGGCTGAAGCTTACAAGCACGAGCCACCGTGCCCAGCTGCAATGTCTTTTTTCCTCCCTCGACTCCCAGCCTATTTTCTGATCATGCTGAATTTGCATAGACATGCAGTTCTATTGGGATAGTAATGGCAAAATTCATTTGCTTAGTAGACTTGACTTCTGGGTGGATTGAGAGTGTGCAGGAGTGTGACCTGGCGGCAGGGCCCGTGTGCTTCTCTGGCAGGTGGCGGAGAGAGGTGCGCATCAAGAAAGGCAACCATCGATGGCAGGGGGAGACCTGGTATTATGGCCCCTGTGGAAAGAGAATGAAACAGTTCCCAGAAGTGATCAAGGTAAATGTAGTTTTTGTGGGCTTTTTTTAGGGACTCATAGACTCCTTTCTTGGGCCCAGCTGGCATTGTGCTTGTCTGGGACCTGTTCTGTTTATGCTGTTGCTGGCCACTACATGGTAGGACTGATTTCATTAACACCACTTTACCTCATCTTCTTAGTACTTGAGCCGCAATGTGGTACACAGTGTCCGACGTGAGCACTTCAGCTTCAGTCCCCGTATGCCTGTTGGAGATTTCTTTGAAGAAAGAGATACACCAGAGGTGCAGACCCAAGGGTTAAATGTTTTTGTTCCTGAGACAGGGTTTGTGGACAAATTGGGGGGAGTAGAAAGTTCTTGAGTATGGAATAGTTCAGAGGGCCTGCTGCTAGTACTGACGCCTTTGTAATAAAATTCCTTATTATTCTAGGGCTTGCAGTGGGTGCAGCTCTCAGCAGAGGAGATCCCATCTAGGATTCAGGCAATTACTGGGAAACGCGGCCGACCTCGAAATGCAGAAAAGACTAAAACCAAGGAAGTTCCCAAAGTGAAACGGGGCCGAGGTCGGCCACCCAAGGTCAAAATCACTGAACTGTTGAATAAGACAGAAAATCGCCTTCTAAAGAAACTGGAGGCGCAAGGTATAGCGTATAGCGGTGATTCTTTGGGATTCTGTTGGCCTTCTAATTATCTGAAATGCTGATAAATTGCTAATATCTGGGAAGCTCAGAATGTAGCTGATTTTACATGGATAGAATGAATCTAAATCAATTTCCCCTTTCTGGAAAGCAGCATCAGCATCCTAGCACATTTGTGGTATTACTTTAAAGCCAATTTCATCCTTGAGTTGCTCTTAGTAGAACCCTGGGCTGTTTCCAGATGGGATGATGTAGGCCCAGAAGAAAGGCCTTTCTTTATCTTTTTTTACCATCTTACTGGTTTTGGTTATACATTTTCATTACCATCATCACAGGCGTTCAGAAGTCACATCTGAATCCAAAAGATAATTGTCACTGTTTTAGTGGGATAGATAAGTAGGGAATGGCAAATTTTTATCATAAACGTTGCCTTTACCCTGATATTGCATGAAGAATTTGAAAATATTTGGAGGCTTCTCACTTATCAAGGGCTATAAGCTCTACCATTTCTGACTAAGGCCTGTAACAACTCATTTATAAATATATGCCACTAGTGGTTCATTTACAGATAATATGTCTTACATAGAGAGCTTTACCTGTAACATGTGGTCATGGTAGTGTTCCTATTCCAGAATAGAATACTAGCATCATCAAAAACATCAATTGTAAAACACTGTTGTTTATAAAAATCACACTTCAGATTTTAGGTTTTCCAAAATGGAAAAAGTTTCAGTCAGCATGGCAAGACATAGTTGTTGAAATGAAAGTAGTTACAGCAGACTAGGGCTGATGATTCTGGGCAGGACATAACATTTGAGGTGTTTCGTTTTGTTTTGCAACCACAATAGGAGGTGTCTCTCTGCTGACTTCCCCCAACAGTTTATTATGTATACTTAAGGAAAACTTTTAGGTTGTTCAAGGACCTGCTTGGGAAGACAGCTTTGTGATAGCCATGTGCTGCTCAATGCCAGGAATTAATCTACCTACTTCACTCTTCATTTTTCTTTCTGCCTTCACAGAAACACTGAATGAGGAAGATAAAGTGAAGATGAGTAAAATCAAGAAGAAGATGAAGCAGAAGGTACAGCGGGGAGACTGTCAGACTACTATCCAAGGGCAGGTGAGGGACATCAGACAGATTACAGAGTGGGTTAACCTTGCCTACAGCCTGCTCCTTTGCTTCCTCTTTCCACATTTGCATATCCCCTTTGTGGCAGCCTTCAAATTTTTTTCAAAATAAGCACACCTTCAAACACTACTTGGAAATCTTTAGGGTTTGACTTGGCTAAATGGGCTACAAAAATAATGGGGGCATCTCCAGGATGAGTGTTAATCCATTGCCAACCCCTCATTCCATCTCTCACCTCTCCTCCCCAGCGCCCTTGTCTGTTCTTGAATCCTAGCCCAAGCAGAGATGCTTTCAGAGTTTGAGGAGAAATGACTTCCCTTATGGTTTACAGGCCAGAAACAAGCGGAAACAAGAAAACAAGAACATAAAGCAGAAAGAAGCAAAGAAGAAATCCAAGGTAGGTGCATGTACACACAAGTTTAACTTTGAAGTCACGAAACTGATTTTGCAAGATGTGTGAGTTGGTTTTATTTTATAGTTGTGTATTCTGGGCTCTGGGTTGGGAGGAAGGGAACCAGGAAATGATGGTGACTGGTCTCTTCATGACACTCTTGGTTCTCCTCTCTCGGTGTGGGTAGGCTGAGAAGGAGAAGGTAAAGACAAAGCAAGAAAAACTGAAGGAAAAAGTCAAGAAAGAGAAGAAGGTTAAAATGAAGGAAAAGGAGGAGGTGGCCAAAGCCAAGGGGGCCTGTAAAGCAGATAAAACATTGGCCACACAGAGGCGCTTAGAGGAACGGCAGAGGCAGCAAATGATCCTGGAAGAGATGAAGAAGCCCACAGAGGATATGTGTCTGACTGACCACCAGGTAGTGAGGGGAGAGTAACAAGTCCTGGGTCCTTTAGGGGCCACTTGCAAAAACCTTTGTCTTAAAGAAGGAACCTCTTGGATAGCTTGTCAATTGGCTCCTGGTATGTTTGACAGAACCTCTACCGCTTGTGTCTTTGCAGCCCCTGCCTGAGTTCTCACACATCCCAGGTCTGATCCTTCCCAGTAGAACCTTCTCAGACTGCTTGACCATTGTGGAGTTCCTGCACAGCTTCGGCAAGGTGCTGGGCTTTGACCCTGCCAAAGATGTGCCTAGCCTAGGGGTCCTGCAGGAGGGACTCCTGTGTCAAGGCGATAGCTTGGGCGAAGTGCAAGATCTGCTGGTGCGGCTCCTGAGGGCTGCACTCTATGATCCTGGCTTGCCCTCTTACTGCCAGGTGAGCTCCTTTCCCAGGCAGGTCATAGGGCCTAGAATCTAGCCTTTTGTCTCAAGTTATGCTTCCTTTTTAAATACCTAAAAGCTCCTCTCTCAAGTGATCAGGACAAGTGAAGAGTTTTTTTCCTTTTTTCCCCTCTGTGTTTCTCCTGTTTTCTCTACATGTTCTGTTCTCCTCATGCGTGCACACACTTCCTTGTCTTGATATTATCCTAGCAACTTTCATTCTTTTGTTCCCCCATCTCAATGCCATAGTTCACTCCCACTGTATTTTCCTTTTCCAAGTTCACCTGACCTGAGTTGTTGTTTTTCTTTTAATTCCTGTTATGCTCTCCTTCAAACAGTCCTTAAAGATCTTGGGGGAAAAGGTGTCAGAGATTCCACTGACAAGAGATAATGTGTCTGAGATCCTGCGCTGCTTCCTTATGGCATATGGAGTGGAGCCCGCCCTCTGTGACAGTCTGCGCACCCAGCCCTTTCAGGCCCAGCCACCGCAACAGAAGGCTGCTGTCCTGGCCTTCCTCGTCCATGAGCTCAATAGCTCCACCCTCATCATCAAGTGAGGGACTAGGGTGGGGGTGATTATTTTTTGCCTTGGTCAGAATGGGTGCGAGGATATTCAGAAGTCCTATAGGTAATATGTCCACTCCCAGACCTGGAGGTGCTAGAGTGACTTGGGGAACTGAATCTCACGGCCTTCCCAAGCCTTCCTGTGTCATTTCATTCAGTTAGCTACAGCCCCTTTATCCTTGAACCTCCCTTTTTTGAGTGTATGGTCACTTTTACCTTAACTCTCATTCCTTATTTTCCTGCAGTGAGATTGACAAGACACTGGAGAGCATGTCCAGCTACAGAAAAAACAAGTGGATTGTTGAAGGCCGGCTCCGGAGGTAGGGGCAAGACAATGGTTAGACCCAGAGAGAGGAGAGAAGGAGAAAGGGGAAAGGGAGAAACTTAACCACTACTTTTGCCTGAAACTCAATGCACTTCCTCCCCTGGGGTTGGGCTCAGAATGGCTTAGATTCAGGTCTTCCTTTTGTGGTGGTATCACATTCCTCACCATAGATTTCCTTCATCTCTTGTCTGTTTCAAGACTGAAAACTGTCCTGGCAAAGCGAACTGGGCGACCTGAGGTAGAGATGCAAGGACCTGAGGAAGGCCTGGGGCGGAGACGCAGCTCTCGGATTATGGAGGAGACCAGTGGCATGGAAGAAGAGGAAGAAGAGGAGACTACAGCAGCTGCCACTGGCCGTCGGGGTCGAAGAGATGGAGAGGTACTAGTCCCAAACAGGAATGCGGGAGCTAGAGAATAGATTCTTTTTCTTGAAAACTGATTGTTTTCTTCTGTCTATGCTTGTTCTCTAGGTTGATGCCACAGCATCTAGCATTCCGGAGCTTGAGCGCCAGATAGAAAAGCTAAGCAAGGTATTGGGGCTTCTGACCCCTCAGGATGGTGATAGTATGGGATGGCCAAGAATTGATCACCCTTTCAGTTGGACCCAGGTGGTGTTTTAGAGGGAAGCTGAGAGTCATCGCCCTCCCAGACACCGCATCGATCCACTGCCATCACTCTGGATATGTTAGTTTTATTAATTTTCTTTTTCTATTGCCTACCCAGCGTCAGCTTTTCTTTCGAAAAAAGCTGCTTCACTCATCCCAAATGCTTCGAGCAGTCTCCTTGGGTCAAGACCGCTACAGGCGCCGCTACTGGGTCTTGCCCTACTTGGCTGGTATTTTTGTGGAAGGAACAGAGGGGAGCTTAGGTAGGTGTATCGTGGGTACCTGGATTGACTCCTTTCTAACAAAAGTTAAACAATTTGCTTTCCTCGCCGGTTTGTCTTGGCTTTTTTCATGTCATGAGAATCAGTATAGCTCAGTAGTTATGTATGAGCACTAATGCTAGAGCACAAAATGCCCACTCAACTGCTCTGCCATTTTGGTAGTATTTTAATTTGTGAGACTGAGATAGTCATAGTCCATCCACTTCGTAAGAGCTGTTGGGAGAATTAAAGTGATTTATGCTCTTAGTTTAGTGTTTATGTTTAGTTATCAGTAAATGTTAGCCTGTGGTTGGTTTTTGGTTTTTTGGTTTTTTTGAGACTAGGTCTCTCTATTTTTGCCTGGGGAACCACAGGCTCACGTTGCCCAGGTTACCCCAAACTCAAGCACTCCCCAGCTTAGCTTTCCAGGTAGCTGGGATTACAGGCTTGTGCCACCATGACAAGCTATGTTTTTTTGGAACTAGGTCTCGCTGTGTGCTCCCGGCGGGACTCAAACCACAATTTTTGGCCCCAGCTTCCTAGGCTGCCGCTTACAGGCATGCGCCACCATGCCCGACCCTGCTGCTGCTGTTGAGTTTTTGGGAGAAAATGTTTCTTCTCCAGACACTGTATATTCCATAGGCTAGGTCTTCCTAGTGGAATCTTGGGGAAAGGTGTGGGGCGTTACATCCAAGAGAAAAAGTATATGTATTTTGTCTATATACCTTCATTTTCCATATATATCAGTACATGTCTTAAGCTCTCCACTTCTCTTTACAGTTCCTGAGGATGTGATAAAGCAAGAGACTGACTTAAAAATGGCAGCCCATCCGACACCCAGCACAGCCCCCTTCTTTCGGAGGAGGGATTTGGCTAGCTCTAACACCTCTTCCAGCTCTCCTGCCCGGGCCCGAGGCCGACCTCGGAAAACTAAACCTGGGTCTTTGCAACCTAGGCACCTTAAACCCCCTGTCAGGGATCAAGATTCAGAACAGCCTCAGACCCAGTCTCAGCTGGAGACTCAGCCTGATTTTCAGGCTCAGCCCGAGCCTCAGGCCCAGGCCCAGGCTCAGCCCCAGCCTCAGCCTCAGGCCCAGCCCCAGCCTCAGCCTCATGCCCAGCCTCATTCCCAACCCCAGCCTCATGCCCAACCCCAGCCTCATGCCCAGCCCCAGTCCCATAATGGATTCCTGGAGCCAGAGGGCTCCCCTTTATCTCTGGGTCAGAGCCAACATGACCTTAGTCAATCAGCCTTCTTGTCTTGGCTGAGCCAGACTCAGAGCCATGGTTCCTTATTGAGTAGCTCAGTCCTTACACCTGATAGCAGCCCCGGAAAACTGGACCTGATCGCATCCCAGCCTCCAGAGGAGCCAGAGCCTGAAGAAGCAGAATCCAATCCTGATTCTCAGGCTCCTTGGTTTAACTTCTCAACCCGGACGCCTTGCCATGCTGTCCCAACACCACCCCCTGCAGTTTTGGAAGATCAGACCACTCCCTCCCCTCCGGTGCCTGCCTCTTCCAAACCAGTAAGTAGCCAGAATTGGTGGTGGTCACATGATTTTCTCTTCCACAGTCTTCAGTGACTGTCGTGGGTTGTTGCTGCATGAATAGACCCTAATCCCTCTAGGTTTCATCTCATTCACAGGTGAGTAGACCCAGTGCTGCCAGCCCCTGTTCTCCTGAACAGCTGTCTTCCACGCCCTTGCCTGGGGTGGTGCCTAAGAGGCGAGCAGGAGAATTAGGAGAAACAACACAGAGCTCCACAGGGCTGGGGCAGCCAAAACGAAGAGGGAGACCCCCCAGCAAGTTCTTCAAACAGATGGAGCAGCGTTACCTAACCCAGATGACAGCCCAGCCTGTACCCCCAGGTGAGTGACCATAGAGTAGAATGGGAGTCAGCATAGGTAGGAGTGCCATCATCACCTGTGGGCCACATGCTTATAGCTGGTGCCTGCTCCCCATCCCATATACATAAATTCCTTTTACAGAGATGCGCTCAGGTTGGTGGTGGATCCGAGATCCTGAGACTTTAGAGGCTGTACTCAAGGCCCTGCATCCCCGAGGCATCCGGGAGAAGGCACTTCACAAACACCTCAATAAGCACAGAGACTTCTTACAGGAAGTCTGCCTACGGCCTTCAACTGGTAAGCATAATTGATACCTTGACCCAGCCTGAGCTGCAGTGAAGGATAAATGTGCAGCTGTTTCTGTGAACTATGGACTGAAGAGACCTGTCCCTCTGTCTTCTGTTTTATTAGATCCCATCTTTGAGCCAAACCAGCCACTAACTCTTCAAGAAGGGTTGATGAGCTGGTCCTCCAGAGAGAAGACATATGAGACAGACCTGGCTGTGCTTCAGTGGGTAGAGGAGCTGGAGCAGCGGGTCATCATGTCTGATCTACAGATTCGGGTATGCTGCCTCTGGCCCTTGGTGGGAGGTTACTGGGGGAGGGCATAACCTGTTGTGTCCTGTTAGGAAACTTCTCATGACCCGAAGTGGGTTGCCTGTATTTCTAGGCTTAAGTTACTTCCTTTACAATGAGTTTTATTCCTCTCCCCTGCAGGGCTGGACATGTCCTAGTCCAGACTCTACTCGTGAGGACTTGTCCTACTGTGAACATCTACCTGACTCCCAGGAGGATATCACCTGGAGAGGCAGAAGCAGGGAAGGATTGGCACCCCAGCGCAAAACTACCAACCCTCTAGACCTGGCTGTGATTCGACTGGCTGCCCTAGAGCAGAACGTGGAACGGCGGTACCTGCGGGAGCCTCTCTGGCCCTCTCATGAGGTGGTGCTGGAGAAGGCTCTGCTCAGCACGCCCAGTAGTGCCCAGTGCACCGCTACAGAGATGTGAGTGACCCTTCCCCACCAGCTCCGTTCTTGGTCTTTGGGAGAAGGAGTGGTTCCTTCTTCAATGGATCCTGTTCCTTATCCAAAGAGTACCCCTTTCTCCCTCCAGATCATACGAGATCACCCCTCGAATTCGGGCATGGCGCCAGACGCTTGAGCGATGCCGGAGTGCAGCCCAGGTGTGCTTATGCCTGGGCCAGTTGGAACGGTCCATTGCATGGGAGAAATCCGTCAACAAAGTGGTAAGAGTCTGGAGAGCCTAGGAAGACTGAGCCAGCATAGGTGGGTGGGGGTTCCTGGCAGGCAGGTGCTCGAGTACTCCAGTACTCACTTTGCCTCATGACCTTGGTTTAGACCTGTCTAGTCTGCCGGAAAGGTGACAACGATGAGTTCCTTCTGCTTTGTGATGGGTGTGACCGTGGCTGCCACATTTACTGCCACCGACCCAAGATGGAGGCTGTCCCAGAAGGAGACTGGTTCTGTGCTGTTTGTTTGGCCCAAGTAAGGCACGCCCATTCCTACCCTATCAGAAATAGATTTATTCTTACCTCATGTACCACCAACCCTACAGTTGCCGTTTGTTATCATGTCTTCTGTTCCCTTGAAAGGCGCTCTAAACCAGGTGCTGAAAGACCTGGGTTCTGCTCCTTTGAACAAGTCACTTACATTTGTATTCTCAGTGCCTTTCGGCTATAAAATGAGAATGGCTATACTTTCCCTTCTGCCTATCTTAATTGGTTTCCACGAATAAATTCACACACGCCGGCTCATGTTTTTGAAGCCTCAGTCACAAGCAAGTAAGGACTATAAACAGCTGGAGGACAAGCAGAATATCTGTCTCTGACACCCCCTCCCTCCCCCTTTTTTCCCCACTCTGTTCTCAGCAAGCAGAGGGAGAATTCACGCAGAAGCCTGGTTTCCCAAAGCGAGGCCAGAAACGGAAAAGCAGTTATGTGCTGAGCTTCCCAGAGGGGGATGGCCGCCGACGCCGGGTGCTGCCAAGGGGCCGAGAGAGTCCTGCGGTGCCTCGGTACTCAGAAGAGGGGCTCTCCCCCTCCAAGCGGCGGCGACTCTCCATGCGTAACCATCACAGTGATCTCACATTTTGCGAGTGAGTGAATTTTGGGGATAATTGACCCTACCTTTGCCAGAGTGAAGAGCTGGAAGGGGTCCATATATTTGCTTCCTGGGATGTAACCACCACTGTTTTGTTACAATAGGATTATTTTGATGGAGATGGAGTCCCATGATGCAGCCTGGCCTTTCCTGGAGCCTGTGAACCCACGTTTGGTGAGTGGGTACCGACGCATCATCAAAAACCCTATGGACTTTTCCACCATGCGGGAGCGGCTACTCCGGGGAGGGTAAGTAGACATAGGCAACTTTCCCAGGTTTCCTGTGACTGCTCTAGCTCCTACCCAACTCATTGCTCTTTCTCTACCCTTGCCCAGGTACACCAGCTCAGAGGAGTTTGCGGCTGATGCGCTCTTGGTCTTTGACAACTGCCAGACCTTCAATGAAGATGACTCTGAAGTGGGCAAGGCTGGGCACATCATGCGCCGCTTCTTCGAAAGCCGCTGGGAGGAGTTTTATCAGGGAAAACAGGCCAATCTGTGAGGCAGGGGAGGGGAGGTGTCACTTGTGGCATCTCCTTCCCCTCAACCTCTTAAACAAAAAAAATAACCTGCCATTCTCACCTGCTGATGCTGCCCTGGGTCCAGACTCAAGTCAGAGATGGAAAACCCTGATTTCTGACCCTCAGGCAGCGACCTACATCCTTTACTCCTATACCCCCTCTCCCTTTCCTCCTCTTGCTCTTCAGAGAAGAGGGGCAGAGATGAGGTCCTTCTGGACTGAAAGCCAAAAAAAGAAAAATAATTTTTCCTTTGTTTTATTTTCTAATTGAAAACGAGGAGGAAAGCTGTCCCTCCTTCCTCCTCCGCTTCCTCTCCCCCCCTGTACGCGCCCCAGTGCCCTGGGGCTACCTAACAATAGCAATAGTTCTAGTGAATGTGTGAAACCGAGAAACACTCTGTACTGTGTGTGGACCCGCAGTGACGGCCAGTAAAGTGGACTTAACTCCCAGGTGTGTCGAGCCGGACACCGGGCCCTGAACATGCTGCTTCCATGTTCAGTCCCTTCCCTGCTTCTCACCTCCTCTTACCCACCTTCCCTCAGCCCCGCCCCCTTTCGGATTTTCTATCATCCAATAATGTAAAACTATCTTGTACGGGTTCCCCTCTCCTCCTTTTCTTTCCCCCGGTCTTTTTTCCCTTGGGGAGAAAAAAAATTAAGAAGTCCCTGTCTTTCCCTTTGTCCTCATCTTCCTGCCAATAGCTACCCCTTGTATAGTGTTGGCTGCTCCTCACATGCTGAGTTTCTAGCCTTTTTTGGAACTCAGGAGCTGGGGAGAGGGTAGGGAGGTACCCTGGGCCTTCCAGCCTCCTTTCCCACCTCTTACCCAAACCTCCCTCTTGGGAACTCCTCAGGGACAACTACTGCTGAGTTTGGGCGCACCCCAAGATGGAGGCCAGGTAGCAATCGACTGGCCTCAGAGAGAGGTGTGTGTGTGCGAGTGAGTGTGTGTGAGAGAGAGAAGATGCTGTGACTGTGCCCCTCTGTTGTTTGGTGGCATCCATTCAGTTTCCCCGAGTATTTGTTAATATTCCCACCTTTCCCATTGTTTTAAACTATCACTTTCTGTCTTTGGGAAACCACAGGAACAGTTTTTCTGGGTACAAGGCTGTGTCTCTCTCCTATCTCTCCCAGTCGTTTCTGTTCCAGCCTCTTCAAACTGTGCAATCTTTCAGCAGGAACCCCCTCTCCTTTCAGTAGTTTTGAGTCTTAAGCTTTGCAGGGAGAGGAATAGAACTGGATCTTCTCCTGACCCCATGAGCTGTGGATTTAGTTGTGCTCCCCTTCCCTGTCTACTTCATACCCTGGGACCCCTTTCCCAGTAGCAGAGACCCTGGAGCACAAGAGAGCAGGGAGGAGGGGTTCTGGGTCCACCACTTGCCCTACATGTGACTGTGTCCAATTTAAGCCCCAACATGTGAGAGGAAAGCTGCTAACTCCCAGCAATAGCCATGGGCTCCTGGCCCCCTGCTTTCCTGCTCAGCAGAGCCCCTCCCATCAGAGATTACGGGTACTTGCACTGGGGAGGTGGCTGCTGGCTGGTCCAAGCAGAGAGCTGAGACATCCAAGAAATGTTCCCTGGGAGGGTGGGGGAGTGCCAGGTGAGACGGAGCATTCCTTGTACTACTTCTGGCAGCACTGAATAGCCACTGAAGGGGTGGGGGGGGCGGTGTAGGTCCTGGGGCAACCCCTTTCTTATTCCTTTATGCCCCTTTTCCCCCATAACCTATTTCTAAAGTCGCCTTTTCTGTCAGATAAACCTCAAAACTTTTAATTTTATTTGAGATTTTTTTTTTTGCTTTTAAATAAGAGGTGGATTGAAGAATATTTGAATTGACTTTATATTATGCATAAATATTTATATTTTATCTAAATAACTGCGCTGTAACAAACTTTGTGTTAGACGTTTGGAACTGTTATAGTTGGGGGGCTCCTCTTTTCCCCCATGGTAATTTTCCCCTGGTGTAAAATGTACTAGAGATTAATTTTATTGTTGGAGGTGAGATGGACTGGGGGAGTGAAAACGCAACTGTTCCGGCTTTGGATTCCTCTCCCAGCTCCATCTCTCCCTAGGGACCAGGCACTCAAAGTGGGGTGGAGTCTAACCTCAGTTTGAAGAAGTGGGGACTGAAGGGGGTGGGGCCAGGGCATGATCAGAGGGGCCATTTCTCACTTTTCTTTCCTCATCTTAGCTGCCCCTTGAGCTAGGTGGATTTTTTTCTCTTCTTGACAAATAAAAGAGTATTTGGTAGGGAAGGCAGGTTAAAAAAAAAATAGTAAAACTCACCCCCTGCCCCTTTGTTTCCCCCTCTCTCTCCCATCCGTCTGGTAACAGGAAGAAACCACACCAACACCAACAAGTTCCCATGTTCCTTTTACAACAAAAGGGACTTGACTTTTTATATAACCAAATGTGGTGTTTTAGTGACTTTTTGATAATGTACAGTTTTTTGTGAATTTAAATTTATTTCTTTCTATATTTTTAGGACCAATCTCATTTTTAATAAGGTTTAAAAAATGAAAAAAAAAATCTAGAGAAAAACTCCTGTTTTTGCCATGTGATGTTCCACAAGTGCAGCTGTAGAAAAGTGCTTGTCAGTTGAATAAAAACCACATTTGATAGAGATTCAAAAGACTCTGTGTGTATCTTCCCTCTAGTCTTAAGTCCTGACACATACCTAAGGGGGAAAGTGGGTGTTTGGAGGTGTAGGAGATTGTAGGCATGGGAGCAGTGTGCTCTTACCCCTGACCCCCTGCAGAGCTTGGCCTTCGTTTAAGCAAGTGGCCTCCAAAGTGGAACTCCTGCCTCCCCTTCCACTTAATGGATGGAACAGGCTCCTGGCCACAGTGTTGGAGCAGAGTGGGTGTCAGTGTAAAGGCACCTACCTTGTGAGGTGGCCTTGGCTTTAAACTGCTACCTGTGTTCCTGTCATAGCATCATGGGCCTAGCTCCAATTGCTAGTTCCTACCCATGGATAAGAAGACACCAAGAGGTGGTAGTCTTCTGTTTTATTTCATACAAAGTTGGGGGGAGGGGGGACAAACTACCACCTGCAGGCTAAAACATGAGAATACCAAGGGTCAGGAGATAAGCTGCTAGGATGGCACTGGCACAGATACTTCCTGCCCAAGTAAGGGAAGAGGGCACCTTCTCAGCTCTGTGGCAACCAATGTTCCTGTCTTTAAGCTCTGCTTCAGAGCTGGTGTGCCTGCGGTGGCTCCCAGCATTAAAATCCTAGGCAGTCATTGACAGCAAGACCCAACTGAGGTGCTCACACAGTGCTAGATGGCTAGTGAACTAAGTACCCCAAGGAAGACTTTCCAGAAATCAAAATAGAAGGGTTTTTGCATTTGATCATGACTCCCTTTCCAGTCCTCAGCTTCCTACCCACATGAAGGGAAAGTCAGTAAAGTAGCCAGGTGTATACCCTTGTTGATTCATGAAGCTGTGAGGTAAGCAGAACTGGAACAAGGACCTTTTAAAGTATGCTTGTAGAATGAAGTGTTAAAGCAAATGGAGAAGCCAGGGAAAAGCAGTGGTAACTGGGGAGAGGGTACCACTCAAGGAAGATGCAGCCATATTCGGCAGAGATCAGAAGAGTCACAGAGCCCATAGGCTAGCATGAGCTGCTGAAGGAAGACCCTCCTATGAAAGCTGTGTGAGGGACCTAAAATGTAAGCTAACGCTTAGAAGGCCCTAAAATGTAAGCAGTGCAGAAATGGCATAGGTGGCTTCGAAGGGAATCAAGAATAATCTGAAGACAGCACAAGATTTAAGGCCTAGCTCTGTAAGACTGACTTTTATTTATAATGGCCACCCTCTTCTCTGAAGTTGGGCTTACAGAGTCTGGGGACAAGTCTGAACCTGATCAAGGACACAGGGCTTATCCTCCTTGGATAAGGTCAAAGCAGATCCACATGCATGCAATGCTGCCATTAGCCAGAAGGTGGAGCACAAGTACAAGTGAGTGGCCAGGATTCTTTTTCTAGAAGCAGATTCCACCGTTGGGGAATCTGCAATACTCCAGCCAGACCTCTCATGCACCTCTGAGATACCAAGATACAGTCCACTTGTCAACCCCCAAGGGGTCATTGGAGCAGCAGAGACAGATCCCAGCAGGCTCCAGGGAGCATATGAATTCATGCATCAGGAAAAAGGAACGTAATTGGGTTGAGGCGGTGCAATGTAGGCAAGCAGCAGCAAAAGCTACTTACTCTTCACCCTCAGTGCACCCTCCTGCCACCGTATCTTCTCCTGACTTCTTCAGTACCACCAGGCTTCCTGGTCTATGCAACTTTTCCAATGCTTTGGCTACAAATGCCCTTTAATCAACCCAGAGTCTGGGTATGGTCTCAGTGTGTGACCAGGGCAGTGACAATACTGGCATGAGGTGGGGTAAGTAGGCTCTGCTAGTAACGGATTATATCATCTGAGGAAGGGACTGTGGTATATTCTAGTTCACTAAAACACAAAGTACTAAAATATTTTGAGAAAGCTACAGGCCTCTTATGAGTGGGGGTGGGATGTTAAGTACAGAGAGAATAGGATGAAGGCCCACAAGACAGACTTAGAGAAACAACCAAGTGCAGTGTTTACAGAACCCTCAGGCTGTGAGCTTGAATGTGCCCCAATTATTCCCCAGCCACCCACACCACCCATGGGCTAGTTCATGAGAAAAAGTAACCCTCATTCTTTCTCCTTTTTCCAGTCACTCACCCATGTTATGAACTGTTAGAAATGCAACAACAACTAAGTGCAAAGTATCATGAGTATAAGCTGGAAGCACCAAAAAGAAACTCCATAGTGCCCTACAAAAATAACTTCAGGTTCCCCTTCCCTGGCCAGCCCAACCCCGCCCAAACTAGAAGTACTCGTGAACATTCATAAAAGGAGAACACAAAAAAAAGACAACCTCGGAATTGAAAATAAAACAAAACAGAAGCACAGCCATTTAAAATACAGAGGAAGTAGACAAAACTGGGAGTTGTGGGAGGCACAGAAACAGCAGTAAGGCGATCAATGGTTACTCATGAGACCCCCCCTCTGCAACGACCCTGACACAGCAAAACTTGCTCAGCTACTAGCAAGTCAAAGGAGGATTCTAGATGTGTTGTCTCTCTTTCCTCAAGGTCATGGATAAGAATTCTAAGGTGTAGTTTCCAAACACACGGCCCCTGCCCAGCCAGCCCCTCTTGAAGGCGACAGGACTGGGGGCTGTTTTACACTGGAAAAGCCCTTCCTGCGGTTGGAAGCACCCATGAGAAAATTAAAACTGGAGATTTTGTCATTTACACTTTTCATCCTGCCCTTTGTATCCCACTTCCTCACCCTGGAGTTATGCAAAAAGATAGTCTCCAGGAGGAACATCATGACTTCCTAGTCAAAGCCTTGCCGTAGGAGCGAAAAAGCCAGGCCCAGGTTCTAGACACAGCTAGTATAGTTTCTCCCCCTCGCCAGACCCATCGTCATCACCTTCCTTTCCTTGCATCCAGTCTGAAGTATATCAGTCTCTCTGCGCAACACTGGTTTTCCCTCTCACAGTAGGGTGGAAAGGCAGCTGGCCTTTTCATGAGTGCAGAACTCTCCTCTTGTGCTTAAGAAGGCCACTCGAAGACAAGCATGAGCTCTTTTTTCCTAGAAGAGGGGCAAAGGCTCTCTCCTAACTTGCCTTTGCGGGCATTACCAGATCGTGCAGAAGGAGTCAGAGCAAAATACAGATTTTTTTTATAGGAATCCTGACCTTGCAAAAACAATAGAATTGGATTTATTGTCCTTTTCTATCCTAGCTCCCTGTTGTCCTTCCACAAGAAGGAAAATTATTTTTGGTGTCCTGGTTCCCTGAAAAAGGTGACCAAATCCCCTGGGATAGGGTAGGTCACTCCAGAAAGAGAGCTTTGTCCTTCTCCATAGAGCACAGCACACACAACAGTCCTCACCGTGACCCCTCAGCGTGTGTGTGCATGCGTGCATGGCACATGCACAACAGCACAAGCCTTTCAAAGACAGATCTTGCTGTATGCAGAGATTTCAAAGCTCTGAACCTGGGGGGATTCAAGTACTTCAGTTCTGCTGTATGATGGCAAAAGGCATTGCGTGTCCAAGGGCTGGGGTGGAAATTTACCAAGTCCTCTGGTGCAGGAAGCAGAGATAACATTGTCTACATCAAAAGGAAGAAAAAAAAAACTTTTTAAGAAGAAGAAAATTGAAAAAAAAAGTGTTTAAAACCACCGTCTACATCAAGGTTTCTTAACGGTGACAATACTGACATTTTGAAGCAGTGAGGGAATCAGAGCTGTCTCAGCTAGGGGGATATTTAGCAGCGTCTGTGATCTCTTGCCACTAGATGCCAGCCCAACCCTGAGGATGACATCAATACAGTCTTTAGAAAGGACCAAATGTCCTGTGGGTGACAGAACTACCTCCTTGAGAACCGTGGGCCTGGAGGGGAAGCAGTTGCTCTTCCATAATGGGGAGAGAGGGGCTAAGTGGACAAAGCCACGATTGGGAAGACTCTGAGAACAGCAGCTTGAGGTGGGTGAGAAGCGCCCTGAGACATGGGCAAGGAAAGACACTCCAGGAACCAAGAAAGCGGGTACTCCTGAAAGGCTGTGGTAGGAAAGTTACTTCCCCAGAGGAACGGGCCTTACAGGGAGAAGGATTAGTTAGAAGTCAGTCCAAGTGTCTGAAACTTGCCAGGGAAGACTTAGCGTTCATCTGAAGTTGGCTCAAGGTCTTTGCTTTCAAAGACTAAGGTGTTATCTCTTTCCCAGATGAGTCTAGGTCACATCTCTGCAGCCATAATCTAGTCTTTTCTCCCAGAATGTGGCAGGAGAGGGAGAGGAAAAGCCACCTCCGTTGCCTGCTTGGCATTGTACCTTGCTCCAGTCTGTCCAAAAACTCCATATGAAATTTTACTCAGAAAAGAAATATAAAATATAAGAAGGCAAAGTAGGCTGGCTCTCTGCAGTACAGAAAAAAAAAAAAAGATAAAGAACGATTCTGATAGGAGAAAGACAGCATAACATGCGTGAAGAAAAAATAGAGCGTGTGAGTTAAGAGCTTTAAAAGGCAAAAGTCTTAATGTCTTCAGATTTCCTGGATTTCCAGGAAAAAAGCCTATTACAAAACTCAATGAGAAAGGTCCACAGTGGGACTCCATTAATATTCTAGCGCCATGCTTTTCTCTTTCTTAAAAGAAGAAATAGCAACCAAAATTTTAGGCTCCCTGAGTCATTCCAATACATGAAAAGCTGTTTTACACCCCATGTTTCTGTGGGGTTGGAAGAGAGTAGTAGAAGAGAGTATCATGGTTCAAAACAAAATAAAATTTCCTTTGCAAAGTAAATTTAAAAGTTCTGGTTCCTCAGCTCCAGTCAGCAATGGAGACAAGTAGCAGAGGGCAGGAAAATAGAGATTTCTTTTTCCAAGCCCAGGACTGTGAAAAATGATGGCTGAGTGTTAGTCCTTAGTGAGGCCCACAGCTGGTCTATGTTCCCAGTTAGCTCTCTGGAGTCTGCCTTATCTCTCCAATAATTCATTTCTATTCAACAAAGGTAGGGGAAGGGATTCTCAAGGAGGCACAAGTCAGAAAAGGAGGGGAAGAGACAGATGCAGGAACCCAGCTGACGTTAGGCTGCTCAGCACACCCTGCCCCTAAGTGTGTGGTTCTTACCACTGTTACTTGTTGAACTGGAAAGAATAGACCCCATGGTCTGAGGGAGCATCCGCCGTCACTTGATTTTGCTGGCCGCTGCTCTCCTGTACCACGGCCAAGGCAAGAGTCACCTTGTGCAATACTTTCCTCACCTTCAACCAAAGCAGCCTACCCAAAGCCCAACCAGAGGTGAGCGCCCTCCCCCATCTACTCGTGCCCCAGCACCACTGTGAGTTAGCACGCTTGCATGCACATGCCCATGTGCGTACACACACAGCATCACTTCCCCAACATTTCAAATAGCCTGTCCTCTTCCAAAGACACTCCCATCAACACAAGCTAGCAGTAGTAACTCTATATTACCCAGTATACTCTATACTAGCCTGGGTTGTAACTCTTGGCCAGTCAAATGTAAGGAAGGAAGGGCCTTCATCAGCGACACAAACTAAGGCTTTCCTTTCTGAATTCTTCACATTCCTACCAGCTATTTGCGAATACAATCAGTATCACTATGAGATGAAGATCCTGACCAGGGAAACTTTGCCTTTGTTTATTTTCCTTTTCTTAATTCAAAGAGGTTATAATTTTTTTTTTCTTTTGAGACTAGGTCTCACTATTTTTGCCTGTGGAACCGCAGGCTCCTGTTGCCTGGGGTACCACAGACTCAAGTAATCCCTAGTCTCAGCTTCCCAGGTAGAAGAGATTATAAAATTCTTACCTCAACTGAAATGCTGGAAGAAGGCACAGGGTTAAACTGGGAGATGTAAGCCCCTTGCATAGCTGCAGCTGTTGGCATGTACTACAATAAAAGACAGCAGTAGTAGGCTTAGAGCAGTGATCTGGCTACATTAAAAAGCACCTGGGACCTTAAAAAACAGCAAACAGATGCCCATGTTGCTCCTGAGATGTTAATTTAACTTGTTTTTTAAAAGCACTTCTCTCTCTCCCTCTCTCCCTCCCCCCCTCCCTTCCTTTCTCTCTCTCTCTCTCTCTGTCTCTGTCTCTCTCTCTTTCACAATAAACCAAAATAAAGGCCCTTCAGATGGTTCTAAAGTCCACTGGAGACTTCTATCCACATGACTTCCTTTTCTCCTCTTTCCTGTCTTCTACATTTCCTGCCCTCTCTGCCTCTAAGTCCGGCCATGCAAAGTAGAATGCAGCAGATCTAGAAGAAATCTAATGACTTTCAGCAATTATCCTTGCTACATTCTGATAAGAATTTCTACAATATGTGTATGATCTAGATACACTAATTTGGAGATAAAAACACTATTCACTTAGTTTCATGAGGAGTCGATTAAAAGGAATGGGTTAAGGAGCAGAATGGCTATCTTCTAGTCTCAGGGATTACTAGCTTTTTGCTCCACGTGTGCCCCCAGTGATAGAAGTGATTCCATCCTCCTTCGAAAGTACTTATGATAAGGAGTACTGTACGGGTATTCCATGCTGTTGAGAGTACTATAGGGATATCCCTTGCTGAGTAGGCAGTTACAGTAAAAAAAGATCCTGCTTTACCTACCATTCCCATGTTGCTAAGGGAGAGGTGGCCCAGTTGCTGGGTGAGCGGTCCCATCAGTGAGGCAGGCTGGAGGGAAATGGAGTGATCCATCCCTGGTGTCAGAACTGAACCCTAGAGGCAGCGACAAGGACAGGATTAGCAGGTAACAGCCTGCGATGCTGCAAGAAGCAGTGATTTATGCTGACACAGTACCTGAAGACAATTTTTATTTTTTTTGAGACTAGGTCTCGCTACTATTGCCTGTGGAACTGCAGGCTCATGTTGCCCAGCGTACCACGGACTCAAGCAATCCCCAGCCTCAGCTTCCCAGAGGCTGGGATTACAGGCGCATGCCACCACGCCCAGCTATTTTTGGGGAACTAGGCCTTGCTACGTTGCCCCGAGCGGGACTCAACAGTGATCCCCGGTCCCTGCCGCAGTTTCCTAGGCTGCCGCTTACAGGCACGCACCACCGTGCCCGGCTGAAGATAGTTTTTAAATTCGAGGACATGATAGGTGAGCAGAAATCCAGCAATGCAACAGGGACTGGTACTCTGCACATCAGTATCAAGTTGCCTCTTTGGCTTTTGCATCCTCTGAACACTCACTGAAGGCTGCAGGAGGTATGGATGGTGGTGCATCCAAGACGGGTTAGGTACTTGTAGAGGAGATGTCTGAGTTACTCTCTGATGCAGGCAAAAATAAACAAACAAACATGTTAATTGCCTAAAAATTATTGTTTTTTCCTAATTATATAATACTATCCAGCGAAACCCCAAAGACTAGATTGCCCCCCGCAGAAAACAGAAATATTAAGAATAAACCATTTTAAAAATTATTAGTAATTCTTACTCCTCAACAAAAACCCAATTTAAAAATGGGCAAAGGATTTGAACAGGCAGTATATCTGAACAGATACAGATATACTGGGTTAATTAGCACACATATATAACAGATATACAGGGTTAATTAGCACACATGAGGCACTAGGGAAATGCAACTCAAAACCATGAACATCACATCCACCAGGATGGTTGGCATTAAAAGGGCTATTAGCCGGACACGGTGGCATGTGCATGTGAACGGCAGCCTGGGAAGTCACAGCAGGAATCGGGGATCATGGTTTGAGTCCTGCCCGGGGCAATGTATCAAGACCTAGTTCCAAAAAATTAGCTGGGTGTGGTGGCGTGCGCCTGTAATTCCAGCTACCTGGGAAGCTGAGGCTAGAGATTGCTTGAGTCTGTGGTACCCTGGGCAACGTGAGCCTGCGGTTCCACGGGCATAAAAAGCGAGACCTAGTCTCAAAAAAAAAAAAAAAAAAAAAAAAAAAAAGGAGGGGGGCTATTAAACAGTAAGTCTATATACTGTAGGTGAAAACATAAATTTCCAGCAGCTTTAGGAAACAGTTTAGCAGTTCCTCAAAAAATTAAACATAATTACTATGTGTAATTCAATAGTTCCAAGTCTTAAGAAAAATGAGAATATATGACCACACAAAAATTGCATATACAAATGTTCATAACATTATTATTTACAATAGCTAAAAGATACAGATAACTTATATGGCCATTAACTGATAAATGGACAAATAAAATCTAACATGTTTAAAAATGGAATATGGTTAAAGTATTAAAAAAAAAAAAAGAGTGAAGAACAGGTTTCCCCCTTTATCGAAAATAGAATATTCCTATTATGTGTAGTAGATTATTTTTTGGGTGTGGGAATTCTATTACCATTATTTTATATTAAAAAAAAATCTGAGTATTATCAGACCCAAAAAGTAATTTGCCAAACCATACTAAATAGGAACATTCCACTTTTGGATAGCAGAGTAAATCTGTGCTCATATGTGTTAGAAGATGGGTAAGCATTGAAAACATATTCAGTGAGAAAAAGACATACATTCTATGCTTCCATTTATATGAAACAGGCTAATCTATAGACATAGTGGCTTCCTGGAGTGAAGGAAAATAAGGAGAGACTATTAAATGAGTACCTTTTTTTTTTTGAGACTAGGTCTCACTATTTTTGCCCGTGGAACTGTAGGCTCACGTTGCCCAGGGTACCATGGACTCAAGCAATCCCCAGCCTCTGCTTCCCAGGTAGCTGGGATTACACGCACGTGCCACCATGCCCAGCTATATTTTTTTGGAACTAGGTCTCGCTACATGCCCCTGGCAGGACTCAAACCACAATCCCTGACCCTGGCCGCAGCTTCCTAGGCTGCCATTTACAGGCATGCATCACCATGCCTGGCCTAGTATCTCAATTTTAAGCTGAAAAAAAATTAGCAATGAAAAACTAGAAATGCATCATAATAAACAAGCAGGTTTATTCCCCCAAAATATAAGAGTTTTTTTCAAGATGAAAAATTCTATAAGCATAAGTCAAAATTTAAGAGAAAACATATGTAATATTAGATGCTGAAAGGACATTTGATAAAATTCAGCAGTCAATTATTTCTTGTAAATCAGCGAGTGAAATAGGGACTAGAAAGAAACCACTTATATACATTAAAAGCTGTTTTTCCAAACCTAGCCACTACCATTAGCTTAACCAGAGAAATATTAAAACTATTGCAGTTATAGTAACCTATCTTATAGAAGGACCAATGAACACAATTAGATAAGAACACAATTGGTGTAAAATTGAGATGATAGAGAAAACTATTTTCACTAATGATTTAACTGCATACCTAGACAACTAACTAAAAAAAATAGTAAAAAGAGAACTGGTAAGTTACATGCTTACAAGATAGATGAACTTAAAGCAATAGCTTTTCTTCAGTCTATCAATAAGCACCTAGAAATGCTTCTTAAAATTACAGAACACTTAGGACTATATTTAACAAGAGAATCAGAAGACCTACACAAACTCAACTCAAGTTATAGTAAAGGGAGTAAGTATTGAAAAAATGAAAACCACTATGATCAAATCACTTTATTACCAGAATAGGAACAAACACAATCATCACTGGAGGAGACTAAAGAATACAGAAATAATTCCTAAATTTATTACATAACAAGGATGACGTTTCAATTCAGTGGAAAAGGATGAATTATTTAATAATCTGGTACAAGGACAGCTGGTTACAATCTTGAAAGAAAATACAATGACTCCTACCTTGTGTCATATACAAAAATAAATTACGGATTACTGTATGCTTAATATAAAACAATGAACTAAATCTTGGTGACCATATGTAAAATACTATTATATTTTAAAAACTAAGACAAAAAGTTATAAATGGAGAAGCAGACATATTAATTATGTTAACCTTTCATAAGGCAAAACCAGGTGACTCCCAAAATGTGGTTTCTGGACCAGCAGCATTAGCAGCCTAAGCATCTGGAAACCAGTTAGAAATACAAATTCACCCTAGACTAACCAGATCAGAAGTCCTTGTGGGTGCCCAGTAAGCTAGGTTTTTTGTTTGTTTTTTTTTTGAGACTAGGTCTCGCTATTTTTACCCATGGAACTGCAGGCTCACATTGCCTAGGGTATCACAGACTCAAGCAATCCCCAACCTCAGCTTCCCAGGTAGCTGGGGTTACAGGTGTGTGCCACTATGCCCAACTATTTTTTGGGACTAGGTCTCGCTGTGTTGCTCCAAGCGGGACTCGAACTGTGATCCCTAGGCCCAGCTGCTTCATAGGCTGAAGCTTACAGGCATGCGCCACCATGCCCGGCTAGGTTTAGTAAGTTCTCCTAGTAATTCTGATGCACAAAATGAATGGGGAAAAAATATCAAAATATGACAAAGATAAAAAAGATGCTTCAACTCATCTGTAGTCAGGGAAATGCAAATTATAGAAACTGTAAAGTGTACTTCACAGTGATCATAGGTGTAATGATAGGAGAATTTTAAAGCAGCAACATCACCTATGCTGGAAGGAAATGGGTACACTCCAACATTGCTAGTGGCAATATGATATAACCATTGAGGAAAGCAGGCTGGCAACATCTATAAAATTGAAAGTTTAAGTATCTTTAACCTAATAGTAATCCCTCAGTCTCTAGGCCCTGGAAATCAGAGCACTCACATATACATAAGCATAAGGATGTTGACTAGAGTATTATTTGTATCAGGAAAAAGAAATTCAAGTGAATGCCCTTCATGGGGTGATATCTGAAGAATTCTGGTATATCTAAGGCATGAAATGTAACGACTTAAATTTAGGGCTGGGTGCAGTGGCATGTGCCTTTAATCCCAGCCTATGGAGGGAGGCTGGGACTGGGAATTGCTTGAGTTTGCAGCTTTGAGACCTTCCTGGGGCAACATAGTGAGACCTAGTCCCAAAAAAATAGCTGGGCATGGTGGCATGCACCTTTAATCCTAGCTACCTGGGAGGCTGAGGCTGGGGATCGCTTGAGTTCGCGGGATCAGGACTATCTAAGGCAACATAGTGAGATCTAGTCTCAAATAAATAAAATAAATAAATAAATAAACAAATAAATCAGGGCAGTGGCAATCCACATTAGCTGTACTGCAATGGGCTTGTTAAAATTCAGATTGCCTTGACCCAGGCCTAGAGTTCCTCATTAGATAGCTCTGGGATGGAGAGCAAGAACTTAACTTTCTAAAATTTCCCAATGATGTTGATACTGCTGAACTAAGAAACACACTTTGGAATCTACTCCAAGAAGATACTGTTAAAGTGAGAAGAGTGGGCTGGGCATGGTGGCACATGCCTGTAGGTGGCAGCCTAGGAAGCCATGGCTGGGGCCAGGGATTGCGGTTGGAGTCCCGCGGGGGGCACATAGCGAGACTTAGTCCCAAAAAAATAGCTGGGCGTGGTGGCGCGCACCTGTAATCCCAGCTACCTGGAAAGCTGAGGCTGGGGATTGCTTGAGTCTGTGGTACCCTGGGCAACAAAAGCCTGTGATTCCACAGGCAAAATAGCAAGATTTAGTCATAAATAAATAAATAAACAAATAAACAAACAAATAAATAAATAAAGTGAGAAGAGTGAAGTGTGAAATTATATTTAATATGGTCAAAGTCTGTAAAATAAACAATGACTCCCCAAATCCTATGCATGTCTGTATGTATATATATATGTATATATGTAAAACAAATGAAGAAAAAATTTAAAAGTAGGAAATTAACATGGGCTTATTTGTGTTTATGGTGGACAGAGGGTAAGCTGTGCTTATATTTGTGTGATGTGATGCATTCATGCAAAATATCTGAATATAATATGTACAAAAACAACTAGTTTCTAGTCTTAGATTCTTTCATCGAAAACCTAACACCTAAAAGATAGGGGAAACCACTATACTCCTTTGGGGGCATAAACATACCTGATACGAAGACACAGGAGATGGAAGATATGGGGAGAGTGCAGACTGAGCAAGCATCCTGTTGGGGGAGCTGTTATAAAGAGCTGGGTAAAACCTGTAGGAAGAAACCTCATGAGTAAGGAATCACGGGAAGCACAAAAGTAAGGGCCCCACTGATAAGCAATGCCACTTTTCACTATCCATTCTTTAAAGATTAAGATGAAGCATCTGCGAGCTTAGATTCAGGCAACTGTCATTTTTTGGTAACTTGATTATATAAAGCACCCTTACCCGTTCTGAAGAGCTGTGGTAGGATCATAGGTCAAGGCCATACCACTCTATAAAGAGAGAACACAGTGTTTGTACTGTGCGTGCTTGGATAAGAACAGGCGCACCCTCACACTGTCCAGGCTAGGGATGTATTTGGTTTAATCGACTAAACTGAAGTCTGGACAAGACCCACAATGGTTGTCCCATGGTTTTTCTGGTTGTGCAGGTTGTGACATCCCCCTCCAAGACCCACACTGAACAGCAAGGTGAGCACCTCTCAGTTACACACCATGGCTCTCACACACGCCACCTAAGCTCACAGAAATCAGGCCATGGTCATTTCCACTGCAATTAATTAATTTTCTAGTCTTTTGATGTTTGTATTACTAAAAAAAAAATCCCTTTTTATTTAGCTTTCTCATTCTGTGCTTGTGCCCGCAACATTTAATTTTTGTCCCCCAATAAGAAAAGCAGGCTTGATCCCGTGACAGACACATTAGGCACACATGGAGCTAGCACAGGTCCTGCTAACACTGTCTTCATGTCAGACAGTCTCAAAAGAACTTCAGGCCTCACAGCACAAATTTCTCAGAGTCAGCCTGGGCACGTGCCACAGCAGTTTTGATACTTTCCCAGTCTTCTTGGTATAAAGGCAAACCACCGTACTACCAGGGGTTCAGGACAGCCTCACTTTTGTTAAGGGCAGCTGTGACAGAACATAGAATGCTGAACTGTCCTGTATGCCTCTGGATACCACTCTCAAAAGAGGAGGGCACCCTACTTTAACATCATCAGAACTGCTATCTTCTCAGAGGTCCTCTCACCATGTCTCCATTCCTGATCCAGGCTCGCCCATTTTGTACAAGTTTTCCTTGGTTCAGCCGCTTTTTTGGACCACCATCAGCAAATTTGCAAAGCAAGGGATCAGTTGGGGCTGTCAAGAGAGAAAGCAGGTGGGCAGTTGAGTCCCTCCTCAGTTAGCCCAAGCATATTCATGTAAAAGTTCTACAGAACTTTCACTGGATGTAACAACCTGTGGCCCTTTCAGCCTGACACCCAGATGCCTCACCTGGTATTCCAGGGGGTGTCTTAATAAATTTCCCATTAAAGTGGGTGATGATGGCTTCACATTTCTCTGTAGATTCCATCCTAAGGAGCACAAGAGAGGTTAGGCTCTAGCTTCTCCAGGATTTGTACATCCCCTACATTTCAAGAGAAGCTCTAATCTCCTAGTACCACAAATGCTCCAAAATTTGTAACTATAGGAACACAGTTTCTTCTATAAAAATTCAAAGTATCTTAAAGAGACAAACTAGCTTCTCAGGATGGTTTTCTCAGCTGGCTCCTGTGGTAGGTCCTTGGAGGAATAATGAAGGTCTTCAGCTTATGAATATTCAAAAAAAGGTACTGATAGAAGGACCTAGTTTTATGTCTGGTAAACAGATACAGTATAGAGGCTATCATCATTATTTTTTATTATAAAATTTATAATGGTATTGTGACCACTCTGATAAAACTATGCAAAACAAGAAGCTGTCAGTATTTTCTTTTTTGCTTCTGGTTGTAAATATTAAGTGCTATATCTAGTTACCTACTGATAAAATCACTAAGATTTTTAATATATAGGAGAAAAGAGTAATAAGACAGGATTATGGTCCATAGTATAGAAAAAAATTTGTTGGGAACTACTCAGTTAAAGTATCTTTTTTAAAAAAATGTTTTATTTGTTTATTTATTTTATTTTTAAGAGACTAGGTCTCGCTATGGTGCCAGGGCTGTCTTGAATCCGCGGGCTCAAGTGATCCTCAGCCTCCCAGGTAGCTGGGATTACAGGCATTTGCCACCACACCCAGCTCAGTTAAAGTACCTTCACAGAGAAGAGGATTGAGTAAGGAATCAGAAAATGTAGATTCTAGTACCAATTCATCACCCAAAGCTCTGAGTGAGAGAACTACAAAAACCCTTGAATACATCTCTCATTTTTCCTTTACCTTCCCTACTGCATAGGGTTGGACATATCAAATGAGTAGATGTATATGAATGTGTTCCAAAATTATAAGGGTTTATATGTTACTTGGTACAGTATCTTCCTCTTCCATATTTAAAGTCAGCCACAGTATATTTTCTGTGCCAATAACCACTCAATGTATGAACCATTTTTATGGAGGGCTCTAAAAGAAAGGTCTCAGTTGGAACCTTTTAGAGAAAACCATGTGAGGTATCTTAGAGCAGCCATCTTTTGTTGGACTTCTTATACTCTTCAGTCTCTCAAAATGATGAGTAGGTACGGAGAGTTTTAGGAGAATCAGAATCTCAGCTGTTCATGGCCTCTTCCTAAAGTGGACCTGCCAGAGGGAGCACTCCAGGTCATGAAGGATCAAGGCCCAAACCTCCTCTCAATTTGTTTCACAGTGGTTCCAAAACTCAGCCTGAGGCATACATGACTGAGTCACAAATGCTTGTGTAAGTTAAGTGTTACCAGTTCTTTCTTCCAAAAAAGCTGGAAGTCTTAGCCAAAGTGAATGGACATGTCACACACACACACACACACACACACACACACACACACACACACACACACACACACAATCGGTTCTGATGATTTGGCCTGTTATTCAGAAGGGATTTAAAGAATTCCTGTCATAACAAAACTCATTCTATTTCCATTTACTTATTTATGTGAACAATATTTCTCAGCATGGAAACTAATAACAGGAATAAAACTAATTAGAAATCCTGTCTTGATATAGCAATAAACAATACAAGACCTAATCAGAAACACCCAGCCGGGCACGATGGCTCGTGCCTGTAAGCTTCAGCCTATGAAGCAGCCGGGGCTAGGGATCGCGGTTCGAGTCCCGCCTGGGGCGCATAGCAAGACCTAGCTCCAAAAAAATAGCTGGGCGTGGTGGTGCACGCCTGTAATCCCAACTACCTGGGAAGCTGAGGCTGGGGGTCGCTTGAGTCTGTGGTACCCTGGGCAATGAGAGCCTGCGGTTCCACGGGCAAAAATAGCGAGACCTAGTCTCAAAAAAAAAAAAAAAGAAAGAAACACCCAAGTAAAGTTTATCCATGTCATAAGAGAAGCATTTTCAATAAAATATACTTTATATAAAATAATTCTGTATCAACATTTTAATATATTTATGTTGTTTGGGGGCAACTGTGAATCAATAATAAAAATGTATTTTTTTTTTTACACCTGTGTTCCCAAAAATGTAATTTTCTTATGGGGTAATCTAGCCTCATCTAGCCTCAGGGTTGCAGGAAAAAAAAATGTATATTTATTTTTGTTGTAAAAAAGTATGACAGAATGACCCACAAAAAAGCCTTTCGATTATATAAAATATTTTACACAAGAATACAAGTCTGTAGGGAAATGGGATTGAAATACATATGAAGAAAAAAGAGAACACTATAAGAATTTTATGATTTATAACTATTAAAAATGAAATGTCCTATGTATTTTTGGGTTTTTTTGTTTGTTTTTGAGACTAGGTCTCGCTGTTTTTGCCCGTGGAACCGCAGGCTCACATTACCCAGGGCACCACAGACTCAAGCAATCCCCAGGCTCAACTTTCCAGGTACCTGGATTACAGGCGCACGCCACCATGCCCAGCTATTTTTTGGAGACTAGGTCTCGCTATGTTGCCCCAGGCGGGACTCTAACCGCGATCCCCAGTCCCAGCCACGACTCCATAGACTGGCACTTACAGGTACGTGCCCAGCTCCTTTGTATTTTTTGAATGGATGATATGGTGGTATATCAAATTTGCTAGGACATTTAGATCTCATCTGGATATATTTTAAAATGATATTTTAGCTTTATTTAAGACATCAATATTTACAATTTGAAGGACACAATGGTTTGTAGGAACCTAGATATATGAAGAGAATGTATAGATATGAACAGAAACATGCAAAGAGTTCCTAGCTTCGCAATTCTTTTTTTTTTTTTCTTTTTCTGTCAATGCTTCTCACTTCTTCAAAGCTGTAGTTGCCACACTGTACCCGAGTCCCTGGGCCAATGCAGTAAGCTTACAAGGTACAGCAAGGGATATTAGCTTTCTAAAGAAAATAAAGCAACTCTGGTTCCTTCTCTTGGGCCAGACTCACCACCACCTTCCAGCAAGTTGTCAAAATGATTAGCACACGGGAAGGGGAGTGGCACCCACCGTGTGTGTTCCCGACCGTTTAGAAAACCACACACATGCGAATAAGAAAGGTGAAACTGGAGACATGGAGGGAATGGATACTGTCCGAAAAAGAATGCCCCACACATGTTGCCATGGCAACACTGGAAGCGTTTATGATGTTAACCAGCATGCAGTTGGCATTGTTGTAAACAAGGGCAGGGTTCTTGCCAAGAGATTACTGTTTGTACTGGGCACTCAAAGAGCTGAGATAGTTTCCTGAAATGTGTGAAAAGATGATCAGAAAAAAAAGAAAGCCAAAGAGCAAGGTGCTTGGGTACAGCTTGCTGTACCCAGAGCAGCACAGGCGGTGAGAAGCAGGCACTGGGCTCCTGGAACCCATTCCCCGGGATCTCATGGTATGATAGGTGTAAAAAAAAAAAAAAAGACCACCTGGACTAGAACACCAGCCACATCTGTTGGACTAACTCTGTAAATAGTTTGACATTTTAACAATAGGTCATACAACTCCTTTGACGATGTATTTTTGTAAAGCTAGCTTTTTCACAGTTGCTGTGACAAAAACAAGTACTACAAGAAAACCAACATGTAATGGGAAATTAGAGTTCAATTGTGCAGCCTGACTCCAAGGTTAGAAAAGTTGTGCAGCGTCCAACAGCCAAATATCTCATTAGTGAGGATAGCCATTTAAGAATAAAATTAAATGGGAGTGAGACCCCCTAAACCTGACACCAGAACAATAAGGCAAAACAGCAGAACAACAGAGAAGGGAGTGAAGATGGCAGCCGGCAATGAGAAATCATGGACAGACCACAAATAAATATAGACAGGCTGCCCAACACAAGGTTAACGCTGAAAACCTACCAGCATGGTCCACCTGGTCCCAAGAACACAGTCTCTCACCCAATGAAAGGATACTGCCACAGGAAAGAAAGAGACTAATGGACTTAACACAGACTAGCAAACAATAAAGAGAGAGGTCAGAGTGAATGGAAGGAGCATCAGAGGAGGGGGTAGGTATCCCCAAAACCATTTACCAAAGTTGTGATTTATTTTTATTTTATTTTATTTTTTTTTGAGACTAGGTCTCACTATTTTTGCCCATGGAACCACAGCCTCACGTTTCCCGGGATATCACAGACTCAAGCAATGCCCAGCTTCAGCTTCCCAGGTAGCTGGGATTATAGGCACGCGCCACCATGCCCAGCTATTTTTTTGGGGGGTGAACTAGGTCTCGCTGTGTTGCCCCAGGCGGGACTCCAAACGCTATCCCTAGCCCTGGCCACTTCATAGGCTGAAGCTTACAGGCACGAGCCACCGTGCCCGGCCCAAAGTTGTGATTTAAAGAATAAAAATAAATTAATAAAAAAAAAATTACATTCCCCCCCTTTTTGTGGATCTTTTCATAATCCTTTTTATGACTTCCTTAAAAACCTTTCCCATTCCTTAGCCCTTTGGAGTTTTTCTTCACCTTCTAGATGGGAAACTACCTGATTCACGGATCATTTAATAAAACCAATTTGATCACTAAATTTATTCAATCAGATTTTTATCATTTAAAAAGGTACATTTTTTTCCCCAGCTACTGGCCTCCCGCTGTTATTATGGTAGTGGTTGTGGCATTCATCTGTGGAAAAGAGACAGTTACATTAAATGTGTCTTTCTGAGCAAAATATAAAATGGGTATTTCTGTGACATATAAGATGTATTCTATAGTTTCATTCGAGAAAGGAGGAGATGACTTATTACAAAACAAGTGATGATTTGTTAAATGTCTTGGCCTAGGGTAAAAAATAAAATTGAGTAAAAAAATAAACAAAATTGAGTATTTGAGTAAAAAAAATAAAGTAAAAAGGTGTATTTAGATGTTATTTATAACCCTGAAAAACCGAAACCAATGTTTTATGTACTAAATATCCCCCAAAGCTGGGCACGGTGGCACGTGCCTGTAAGCAACAGCTTATGGAGTCGTGGTGAGGTCTGGGGATCGCAGTTCCAGTCCTGCCCTGGACAACACAGAGAGACCTAGTCCCAAAAAATAGCTGGGCATGGTGGCACTCGCCTGTAATCCTAGCTATCTGGGAAGCTGAGGCTGGAGATTGCTTGAGTCTGTGGTACCACGGGCAATGTGAGCCTGCGGTTCCATGGGCAAAAATAGCGAGAGAGACCTAGTCTCAAAAAAAAAAAAAAAAAAAATCCCCCAATATTATATCTGAACATTCTGATGAAGAAAAAATTATATTATGAAGAATTAGAATAAAAATATTGTTTGAAAATGTAGAGAAATATTTATAGGCTGAATAAAAAATTAAGGCCAGGCATGGTGGCGCATGCCTGTAAACGGCAGCCTAGGAAGCTGCAGCCAGGGCCAGGGACCACGATTCGAGTCCAGTTGGAGGCACGTAGGGAGACCTAGTTCCAAAAAAATATACCTGGGTGTGGTGGCGCACACCTGTAATCCCAGCTACATGGGAAACTGAGGCTGGGAATTGCTTGAGTCCGTGGTACCCTGGACAACGTGAGCCTGTGGTTTTTGAGACCTAGTTTCAAAAAATAAAGAAACAACAACAACAACAACAACAAC